>JASVEL010008320.1:0-47482 GCA_032618575.1 Nicotiana noctiflora | reverse complement strand
CCTTTTAGTTCCACTTTAGTTTTCAATCAATGAAATTTGCTTCACTGCCTTCCATGACCGACTAAGTATTAAACAAAGATGCTATCAATTTTAAACAAAAAAAATGACCGGCAACACAACTGAATCTAACAATAAACCACCATTATAATCTATAACAACTGAATCAATGGTCATTCCTTCAATATTTTGAATACAATCAACGATTTAGTTCTTCACATATATCTTGAGGTTGAAGATTACCTGGAATTTAAAGAAAAGAGAAGTGAGGAAGCAGTATATAGCGGCAACAAACAGCAGCTACAACAACACAGAGGCAGCAACAATCACAGCAAAAACAAGCACAACAACGACAGCAACAATAGCACGACAACGGTGGCAACAACAGCAGTGTGCAGCAGCCGCAACAAACACAGCAAAAACAAACACAACAACGACAGCAGCAACAGCACAACAACGATGGCAGCAACAGCAGTGTGCAACACAGCTAACACAAGGGTCCAGCACTACCAACAGCAAGAACAACAACCAAACCAGCGACCAAGTCTCAGACACTGGATCAAAACTCACAAAACAGTGACCCCGGAACTAATGAAACAGTTTCTCTGTATCTTTATATCTATTTTTTCTCTCCAGGTTTACTGTTTTTGCTTCTCTAGGTACTGTTTTTCCTCTCCCAGATGCTCTCAAATGTCTGTATGAATCTCCCCCAATGTCTATCAATGTCTCTCCTATTTATAGCCAATCCCCTCTACTTTGGCTGGCCAGCATGTTAAACTAAGGTTACCCCCTACCCTGACTCCCCAACCCATCATATTCCATGCAAACCCACTATCTCTTGTCCAAAGTATGGACTCAAACCTTAAACAACAAGGCTGGTGGCAGGGACCTCAGTGGGGATGCCCTGCTGTGCTCAGTTCCACTAGCCCTTTGTATGGGTGTGTGATTAAACAATTATCCTATTAACTACAACCAATTATCCCTTAAATCTGAATCAAACAGTAACCAACCCCTACTCTAATGAATTACATACAGGCAGATTCAAGGACCAATGTTACGAACTAATTCCTTGACGACTTTAATCACATTGGACTCATGATTCATTTTAACTACTAAAAACAGAGGAATTGGCCAAATAAAAGGCCTCAAAGGAGGATAGCAGGTCGATTGTTATGAGAAATTAGAAGCATGCTAGAATAGAATTGAAACAATGAATAAAACAAACACACATATTCACAAAAATCGCATTGAATCGACCAAAAGAAGGAATGAATACCTTGCAAGAAATCTGCCGATCAAACTTCGAACCAAGATGTGGAATTATTGAAGCCAAACGGGCTTTAATCGAGATGTTCTCGATTGAGAACACCTAGACTAAAGTCCATTGGACTTCAATTGCGGCTAAACCGGCTCGAATTGGGTTTCTCCAAAATTAGGGTTCTTGGGCTCGGATTTGGGGCTTTTGCATTTCTGGTTAGATTCGAAGCAAACGAAAGCCGGCGGGGGTACGAGGGAGGCCATGGGGAGACTGTGGTGTGAATTTGGGGTGATTTGGCGTAGGTTCGAGTTTGACTCGAATCTTCAAATGAAGATTCGAGGAGCTCCGGCATGATTCGAGGTTAGTGGAGGCTGGGGTCGTGATGGGGGAGGTGAGGGGAAGGGTTTGGCATTGGTTTGGTGGCGATTGGCCTACCGGAACCGCCGTGAGGCGATTTCCGGCAGGCGGGGCACGGCGGCGTTACGCTGGGTGTTTGAGAGCTTCTGAAGGAGATGAAGGGAGAGGGGGGGTCTGGCTTGGGGGGCGGGGTATGGAATGAGGAATATATACCGGAGATGAGATTGAATCCTGATCGTTGGATCATTTACGATCAACGATCAGGATCCCCTCACTTAAACCAAACGACGTCGTTTGGTTAAAGCATAGTCTGAGTGTATATTGGGATTAAATGATTAATCTGGGCCGTTGGATAATAAAATCCAACGGTCCGGATCAAGTGTTATACAGGCTGAGGCTGGACGGGTATTTGGGCTGGGTTAGAAGAAATCCGTTTGGGCCTGGCTTTTAGACTGAATTTGGCCCAGATCGGATATTATATGTGTATGTGTATATATATATATATATGTATATATATACATATATATATATATATATATACACACATATGTATATACTAACCTATAACACCGCTATTTTTTACTACAATTAACGTGCACAATTACATATTGCCTAAAACGTAAATCACATGACTTCGATATCAAACACTAAAAATGCAAAAACTTAGCATATATTTTTTGTATTTTTAATTTAAATAAATAAACGTGCACACAAAAAAGATAAAATAACACAAAATCACAAAAATCATACCCAACATGAAACTATTTTTATTTTTGAATTTTCCGGGAGTACTTCTCAAGTAAGGCAAAAATCACGTGCTCACAGTATGTGCCAGTAAACACGCAGAGTTTTCGTGCAAAGATAAATGAACGGATATAAGCGATTTTTGCCTATTCGAACACTCCGTATGAAGCATTTTGGAAAAGTTTTGACCGAACTTTGCTTCAAAGGTCTCCTACCATATCCCTGGCTAAAGGGAATCGAGGTCAATGTAGTTCGGGGAAGTTACGTAGTGCTGGGACTACCATGCTGTTGCGATCTCGCTATTCTGCTGTTTACGCATTACTGCTCACTGTTACCAACTCTTAGCTGATTTCACTTGTTGCACCGCGCTAGAACAACGAAAAACAAGAAGCTAGACTAAGTTACGGTACTACAAGTTCTTATCTATCCTTTTTAACTTAATCTTGTCGCGCTCCTTGCCATCCGTCTGACTTGGCGTTCCTTCCGATGCTTCGTCTCTTCTTACGAACTTGGATTCATGCTGGAGATTCTTGTTACATTCTACCGCTTTCCTCTACCAACTCAAAACAGCTTGCCACTCCATTCTCCGGGCGGGCTCCCTGAGGCTCGACTACTCTTTAGAATTAAGTCGCCGCATCGTTCTCCGGGGGCGGGCTCCCGACTTCAACTGCAACTTAAAATTAAATCGCCACTCCATTCTCCGGGCGGGCTCCTGACTTCAGCTACTAACTTCAAAAATTAAGTCGCCACTCCGATTCTCGGCGGAGCTCACGGCTTCGACTACGACTTCCAAGATTAAATCGCCACTCCGTTCTCCCGGCGGGCTCCCTGACCTCATCTACAACTTCAAAATTAGATCGTACTCCGTTCTCCCGGGCGGGCTCCGCTAACTTCGACCTACGCTTCCAAAATTAAATCGCCACTCCATGTTCCAGGCGGGCTCCCCTGACTTCAACTACTACTTAAGAATTAAATCGCCACTCCATTCTCCGGGCGGGCTCCCCGGCTTGCTCTACCTCAAAAAATCGCCATCGTTCTCCGGTGAGCCCACAGCTTCTACAACTTCGACATTTCGCCACTACGTTCTCACGGGCGGGCTTACGAGACTTGACTACAACTTCCAAGAATTAAATCGCCACTCCATTCTCCGAGGCGGGCTCCACGACTTCAACTACAACTTCCAAAATTAAATCGCCACTCCATTCTCCCAGGCCGGCGCTCACTGACTTCAACCTACGACTTCTAAGAGTCCCGATACCTGTCACTCCGTTCACCTCAGGCGTGGCTCCTGACCTTGACTCTTGCCTCGAAATTAAATCGTGCACACCTCGTTCTCCGGTCGCAGGCTCGCCAGCTTCGACTACAAGCTTCGACGATTAAGCCGCACGCTACGATTTTCTCCGGGCGGAGGCTTCTACAACCAGCTACAACTTCCAAGAATTAAATCGTCCCACTCCGTTCCACAAGGCGGGCTCCCCGACTTCGATTACGGCTTCGAGGTCGTCGCCGGCTCCGTTTCTCCGGGGGCGGGCTCCACGACTTCGACTACAACTTCAACATTAAATCGCACACTCCGTTCTCCAGGCGGGCTACTGACTTCAACTACAACTTCTGAAAATAAATCGCATGACAAATTTCTCCGATTTAATTTTGTTTAATAGTTGAAGTCAGGAAGCCCGCCTGGAAGAGGGTGGCAATTTAATGTTGAAGTTGTAGTTGAAGTCGGGGGCCCTCCTGAAATGGGTGGCCAGTTTGAGGCTACTCTGGGAGGTGGGTGGCTGGAAGTGTGGTCAAAGTCGAGAAGCTCACTTGAGGCTGGGAGTTTGATGGCCGGGCAATGTTGAGATCTCGTTGGGGCATTCAGGAGGCTGATTATTTTGAGGTAGCTGAAGTCGAGGAGCCTGTCTGGGGTGGTCAACATTTAATTTTGGAACCGTTTGAGTCCGGGGGGCACTCTGGGAGAATGGAGTGGCCCAGGAGTTGTAGTTCCTCTGGAAAGTGGAGTGTAATTTGGTAAATTGTAGTTAAAAGTCCGGGAAGCCCTCTGGAGAATGGAGTGTTTGTTAATGTTGAGTTGTAGTTAGAAATTCAGAATTATATCTGCAAGAACGAGGCGTAATAATTTAATTTTGGTGGTAACTAGTCCAGAAATTATATAAAGTGAGGTGTGCGATTTAATTTTGGAGTTATGGGAAGTTGAAGTCGAAATTGCATCTGAAGAATGGAGTGAAAATTTATTTTTTGGAGTTGTAGTTGAAGTCGAGGAGCCCGCCTGAAGCGGAGAATGGAGTGGCCGGTTTAATTTTGGAAGTTGTGGTTGAAGTCGGGGTGCCCTCTGGAGGATGGAGTGGCGAGTTAATTTTGGAAGTTGTAGTTGAAGTCGTGGAACGCCCGGACAGCGGAGCAACGATTTATGGTGATTGTAGTCAGTCGAGCCGTCTGAAATGGCGGCTTTTGCAAGTTGTAGTTGAAGTCGGGGGAGCCCGCCCGGAGAATGGAGCGATTTAATTTTGAAGTAGTAGTTGAAGTCGTGGAGCCGCTCGGAGAATGGAGTGGCGATTCATATTGTCGGTGGAGGAAAGCGGTAGAATGTAACAGAAATCTCCCGCATGAATCCAAGTTCGTAAGAAGAGAAGAAGCATCAGAAGGAACGCCAAGTCAGACAGGATGGCAAGGAGCGCGACAAGATCAAGTTAAAAAAGGATAGATAAGAACTTGTAGTACTGTAACTTAGTCTAGCTTTTTGTTTTGTTGTTTAGTACGGTGTAACAAGGAGATCAGCTAAGCGGTGGTAGCATCAGTAACAGCAGCAACAGCAGTAACAGCAGTAACAACGAGATCACAACAGTCGTGGTAGTCCCAGCTACCAGAACGTCCCGAACTACACTGACCTGATTCCCTTTTAGCCAGGGGATATGTAGGAGACCTTTGAAGCAAGGTTCGGTCAAAACCTTTCCAAAATGCTTCATACGGAGTGTTCGGATAGGCAAAAATCGCTTATATCCGCTCATTTATCTTTGCACGAAAACTCTGCGTGTTTACGCGCAAAGAGGGGCAGCTGTGAGCACGTGATTTTTGCCTTACTCGAGAAGTACTCCCAGAAAATTCAAAAATAAAAATAGTTTCATGTTGGGTATGACTTTTGTGATTTTGTGTTATCATATCTTTTTGTGTGCACGTTTATTTATTTAAATTAAAAATACAAAAAATATATGCTAAGTTTTTGCATTTTTAGTGTTTGATATCGAAGTCATGTGATTTACGTTTTAGGCAATATGTAATTGTGCACGTTAATTGTAGTAAAAAATAGCGGTGTTATAGGTTAGTATATACATATGTGTGTATATATATATATATATGTATATATATACATATATATATATATATATATATACACATACACATATAATATCCGATCTGGGCCAAATTCAGTCTAAAAGCCAGGCCCAAACGGATTTCTTCTAACCCAGCCCAAATACCCGTCCAGCCTCAGCCTGTATAACACTTGATCTGGACCGTTGGATTTTATTATCCAACGGCCCAGATTAATCATTTAATCCCAATATACACTCGGACTATGCTTTAACCAAACGACGTCGTTTGGTTTAAGTGAGGGGATCCTGATCGTTGATCGTAAATGATCCAACGATCAGGATTCAATCTCATCTCTGGTATATATTCCTCATTTCATACCCCGCCCCCCCCAAGCCAGAACCCCCCCTCTCCCTTCATCTCCCTCAGAGCTCTCAAACACCCGGTGTAACGCCGCCGTACTCCGCCTGCCGGAAATCGCCTCACGGCGGTTCCGGTAGGCCAATCAAACCCAAACCAACGCCAAACCTTCCCCTCACCTCCCCCATCACGAACCCGGCCTCCACTAACCTCGAATCATGCCGGAGCTCCTCGAATCTTCATTTGAAGATTCGAGTCAAACTCGAACCTATGCCAAATCACCCCAAATTCACACCACAGTCTCCCCACACCTCCCTCGTACCCCCGCCGGCATTGGTTTGCTTCGAATCTAACCAAAAATACAAAATCCCCAAATCCGAGCCCAAGAACCCTAATTTTGAAGAAACTCAATTCAAGCCGGATTAGCCGCAATTGAAGTCCAAGGGACTTTAGTCTAGGTGTTCTCAATCGAGAACATCTCGATTAAAGCCCGTTTGGCTTCAATAATTCCACATCTTGGTTCGAAGTTTGATCGGCAGATTTCTTGCAAGGTATTCATTCCTTCTTTTGGTCGATTCAATGCGATTTTTGTGAATATGTGTGTTTGTTTTATTCATTGTTTCAATTCTATTCTAGCATGCTTCTAATTTCTCATAACAGTCGACCTGCTATCCTCCTTTGAGGCCTTTTATTTGGCCAATTCCTCTGTTTTTAGTAGTTAAAATGAATCATGAGTCCAATGTGATTAAAGTCGTCGAGGAATTAGTTCGTAACATTGGTCCTTGAATCTGCCTGTATGTAATTCATTAGAGTAGGGGTTGGTTACTGTTTGATTCAGATTTAAGGGATAATTGGTTGTAGTTAATAGGATAATTGTTTAATCACACACCCATACAAAGGGCTAGTGGAACTGAGCACAGCAGGGCATCCCCACTGAGGTCCCTGCCACCAGCCTTGTTGTTTAAGGTTTGAGTCCATACTTTGGACAAGAGATAGTGGGTTTGCAGGGAATATGATGGGTTGGGGAGTCAGGGTAGGGGGTAACCTTAGTTTAACATGCTGGCCAGCCAAAGTAGAGGGGATTGGCTATAAATAGGAGAGACATTGATAGACATTGGGAGATTCATACAGACACTTGAGAGCATCTGGGAGAGCAAAAACAGTACCTGGAGAGCATATACATTAAACCTGGAGAGAAAAAATAGATATAAAGATACAGAGAAACTGTTTCATTAGTTCCGGGGTCACTGTTTTGTGAGTTTTGATCCAGTGTCTGAGACTTGGTCGCTGGTTTGGTTGTTGTTCTTGCTGTTGGTAGTGCTGGACCCTTGTGTTAGCTGTGTTGAGTGTTGGTGTGCTGGTCCAGTTTGTTGCTCTTGGTCGATTGATATTGTTGGCTTGGTTGTTGGTTGTTGGTTGGTCTGTTTGGTTGCTGCTTGGTGTTGTTGTTGTTACCATTGTTGTAGCTGGTTCAGTTTGAGGGCTGGGGTAGTTCCAGGGATTTGTGGCTGCTTTAGTCTTTGTGTTGTTGCTGTGTGTTGTTGTTGTTGTTGTCTTCATTGCTGCTGGTTCACTGGATTGCTGCCACTGTTTAGTGTCTGCTATTGGTTTAGTTGAGGGCTGCCATTAGTGGTTGTTGCTGTGGTATTCATTTGATACTGTTGGGTTGATTTGGTGCTGTTGGTTCATTATTTTGCTGGCTGTTGGTCTATTTGGTTGCTGGTCTATTGGTTATTGGTTTACTGTTGCTGTTACTGTTCCTGCTACTGCTGCATTGCCATTGCTCACTCTTCCTTGTTCTTCCGCATTCCAGGTACACACCTCTGTTATTGTAGTTCCTTGGTTCGAAAGAATGAAGTTTGAAGCTTATGTATAAAGTCTATTGAAACATGTAGTCGCCTAAAGTTCTTATGTTAAGTACAGTCTGTTATTCTCCAATTAAGGTTGTACTGTTAGTTTTGGTTATGGAAAGGTGTAGCTAGGCCAAAAGTACACTATCGTTAGATAAGCATGTAAACTTGAATTAGTCTGTTGTGTCTCTAATCAATCTTCTCTGCTCGTGTGTGTAATCTCCAAATCTGTTAACGTTAGACCTTACGCTAAAAGCAAGATTAGCTAGGGAGTTGTTACTCAACGGAATGACGTAATTAGATTAAAAGAGTCGGGGGTGCATTTCATGTGACCCGACCCCAATTTCGGGCAAGAATAAATAAAGCATGTCATGAACCACAGGCGCATTTCATGCGATGTGGTTCAGTTTTAAGTAATTTGGAATCAACTCTTAAGTAAGATACAGTGAGATGTAGTTCGCTTTAGATTTGAATCAAAGGTACGCCTCGCCCAATAGTTACACTAATCACATAGCCGTCATAAATGTACATATAAATACTTAGGTTTCGAGATGCGTCGTTTCTTAACGAATATCATGCCTTTCTCAACAATGTAAATAAGTAGTCGATCCGGGCATATATTTTAGTTTTACCTTTTTAAATACGGGAGTGCATTTCATGTGACCCGAATCCAAACCCCGAAATGTTGAATAAGAATATGTTGAGGATCCGGGTGCATTTCATGTGACGTGATTCGAAAGCATATTTTTAAGCAACTTTCTCTTTCGTAAATCACAACCAATAATAAAAGCGGTAAAAGGGTATTAACTTGCACTAAGTACATAATTGTAAAAGCAGATAGATAAGCCAAACACGACAGTTGAGCGACCGTGCTAGAACCACGGAATTCGGGAATGCCTAATACCCTTCTCCCGGGTTAATAGAATTCCTTATCCGGATTTCTGGTTCGCGGGCTGTTAAATAGAGTCATTCTTTTCCTCGATTCGGGATTTAACCGGTGACTTGGGACACCATAAAATCTCCCAAGTGGCGACTCTGAAGTAATTAAGATAAATCCCATCTCAGATAGTCCCTGCGTTTCTTAGAGTGACTTAATAAAAAATGACTTTGACACTGAAATAAATTTGTTTTCAAAAACCCGGGATTTCAGAGGCGAACGACGTCATAAAGGTTCCCCAAGTCATCCATGGCGGCCGGGAAGATTTTCATGATGCATCAAGCTTATGACGTAAGCTTTTATGACGACTAAGACATCCCATCAGTTTATCTTCTCAAAAGCATTTATTACACCGCCTGTTTATTCTCCAAAAAAGTGATAATATGGTCGCCGATCTGTTTCCCAAAATGTGTTGATTGCGCCCGTCGATACGTTTCCCATAGACATTGATTACACTATCGATTACATTACTTCTTTCCATAAGAGAAGGTTACTTGAACCATTGTTTCACTTAGTCATTCTTCAACAATCTTTTACCCCTCTTCTCTTCATCTAAACTCTATCTTCCTTGGTTCAACCCCATTGATTACACTATCGATTACATTACGTCTTTCTATAAGAGAAGGTTACTTGAACCATTGTTTCACTTAGTCATTCTTTAATAATCTTTTACCCCTCTTCTCTTCATCTAAACTCTATCTTCCTTGGTTCAACCCCGTGACCGTAACGGTAGCAGTTTTGCCAGTTATGCCATGGTTATTTTTCGGAGCCTTTTCCCCTAAGAGGGATCGTAATGATTTATTGCTGTTGTCATTATTGTTAGCCCGAAATAATGGGGGAGGGGCTTCAAGTTATCCCCATATCAGAGGACATGCAGACCGTGAACTGCTGCTCATCTCTTATAACATCCCCAATTAGAGGATATGCGGGCCGTGAACTACTTCTCATCTTTTTTTCTCCCACCTGGTGTGTCGTTTCACTTCCTTTACCTTCCCCGGAGTCAATGACATCATCTACTAACTATTACATCTCACACCGATGCAACATCTCAAGAAGTGGCTTCCTAATAGTAGTGCTGGCGAGACTCATACTCGCAAAATTTTCCACCAAGACACAATTTTCCCTGCGTGTTAAAGGCTTTTGCTCTTTGATAGGCTACAACCTCTTCCTCATCTTTTTTTTTTCTTCCTTGAGATTCTTGAAGATGCCATTTGGAAGATCAAAATAGGGCCTCTAAGGAAACGGCTATCACAGATGTTACTCCCGAGGTTGCACTAGATTAGGCTTTTAGACCGTTGTTTTTTGCTTCTTTATTTATGTGTAAGGACTCGTGGGATTTTGTCATCATCTTTTATCAATATAAAAGTTTCTTTGATTTTCCTTTAGCTTGTGCTGAATTCTTATTTTTGCTTTTAGTTAGCCCGAACACTGGAATCGGACATCGTACTTCTTCATTACCTTGATGAGTTAATATGATATTTCTTGAGATTCTTTATCATCTCTTGGACTAAGTCTGAGTCGATCTGATGCAAACTTATGGCGTCGGGATTTTTGGGTTAGCCTTTTTGGCCTTGCATCAATTCCTCGAGTAAGAGTTTGCTCGATCTTCTAGAAATAAAGATAGCCATTTGACTTTCACAGACAGTCCACTCTAGGAAGGCCAATGTGATGAGGTATTCACAAATCATCAGAGAGGTGGTTAGAGCTTTTAAAAGACTATGATATCACCACTTTGTCCACTCTAGGAAGGCTGATGTGATGGTTGATGTGTTGAGTAGAAAAATTGTAAGTATGGGTAACCTTACATATATTCCCGTTGGTGAGATACCACTAATATCAGGTGTTTAGGCATTATCCAATCAGTTCGTAAGGTTAGATGTTTGGGAGCCTAGTCAGGTCCTTGCTTGCATGATTTCTCAATCTTCTTTGTATGAGCGCATTAGAGAGTGTCAGTATGATGACCCCCATTTGCTTGTCCTTAAGGGCATGGTACAGAATACTAATTGTCTCTATTAGGGACGATGGGGTGTTGCGAATGTAGAGTCAGATTTGTGTGCCTAATATGATGGACTACATGAGTTAATTCTTGAGTAGGCCCACAGTTCTCAATATGCCATTGATCCGAGTTTCGCTAAGATGTATCAGGATTCGAGACAGCATTATTGAAGGAGAAGAATGAAGAAAGATATAGTATAATATATAGCTATATGTTTGAACTGCTAGTAGGTGAAGTACAACGATTAGAGGCATGGCGGTTTGCTTCAAAGTCTTTAGATTCCCGAGTGGAAGTGGGAACATATTACAATGGATTTCGTTGTTAGGCTCCCACGGACTTTGAGGAAATTTGACATAGTATTGGTCACTATGGATAGGTTGACCAAGTCAACGCATTTTATTATGGTGGAAACTACCTATTCTTCAGGGCAGTTAGATGAGATCTATATTCGCAAGATTTTCGTCTTTATGGATGCTGGTGTTTATTATTTTTGATCGGGCACGCAGTTCACATTGCATTTTAAAGGTTCGTACAGTGTATGCTAGGCATACTAGTTGAGTTAAGTACAACATTTAACCTCCCAAAAGAACGAGCAGTCCGGGCGCACCATTCAAATATTCGTGGATATGCTTCGCACCTGTATATGGATTTTGGAGGTTCTTGAGATTAGTTTTTGCTGCTTGCGGAGTTTGGATACAATAACATATAATAATCGAGTATTAAGATGGCTCTTTATCAGGCCTTATATGGCGGGCGGTGTTGTTCTCTAGCTAGTTGGTTTGAGCCGGGAGAGGCTCGATTGTTGGGTACTAATTTCATCTGGGATGTCTTAGGAAAGGTCAAGATGATTCAATATCGGCTTCATATAGCACAGTCTAGGCAGAAGAGTTATGCCAATCAGAGAGTTCGTGATGTTGCATTTATTGTTGGAGAGGGTTTGCTCGGGTTTTCACTCTTCGAGGGTACGATGAGGTTTTAGAGGAAAGGAAAGTTGAGCCCTAGGTATATCGGACCCTTTGATATCCTTGAGAGAGTTGGTGAGGCGGTCTACAAGCTTGCATTGCCACATAGCTTATTGGCAGTTCACCCGATATTCTATATTTCCATGCTTTGAAAGTATCACGGTGATCCCTCCTATGTAGTAGATTTCATATCAGTCCAATTGGTAAGGATTTGATGTATGACGAGAAGCCGATAGCTATTCTAGCATGGTAGGTCCGGAAATTGAGGTATGAGAGTTATCCTTCTGTTAGATTGTTGTGGAGAGGCTAGATGATCAAGGAAGCTACGTGAGAGTTAAAGTCCGATATACAGAGTAGATACCCCCACCTTTTCACCAGTATAGGTACTTTTCTATGTCCATTCGAGGATGAACAATTCTTTTTGTGACCCAATAGGTCATTTTGAGCACTAGCCCTTATTTTCGTGTTCTGAAACCTCATTTATCTTTATTTGATGTGCATGGTCCTTATTGATTTTTGAAAAATTTTTATGTGAAAATTTGAAGAAAATATAAATTTTGGTTTAAAAAATAACTAGAATTGATTACGATTAACATTTTGTGAAAACAATCTCAGATTGGTGTTATGATAGTTTTGGTAGGTCTGTATCGTGATTTTGGACTTGGGTGTCGAAATTGAAATTGGAGGTCACTTGGTTAATTTGACTCATTTGCCGAAATCTAGTATTTTGAATGTTTGGAAATTGCCTAAGTTTGATTGTAAGTTGATTTCATGGTTAATAACTTCAGATTTAGATGTAGAGACTTGGTATAGGTTTTTATTACTATTTAAAATTGGTCTTCAAAATTTGGTGCAATTTAGAATTGGTTTGACATGATTTGGACGCTTAAATGTGATTCTAGTTGTTCTTGAGTTTACTTTGAATTTTCATTCATTTGGACGTTTGATTTGTTAGCATTAGATGTTATTTTGGTGGTTTTATTGCACGAGCGAGTTTGTATAATTTTATTACACTTGTGTTCATGTTTAGTTTGGAGCTCGAGTGAGCTTCAGATGCGTTTGGATGGTTTAAAGTTAGCTGGTGTCCTTCTATCTCTAGTGTTCCGATGCAAATCTCGCATTTGCAAGGTCTCATTCGCATTTGCAAGGTCTGGCTCGCATTTGCGAGCCTCATTTTTGCGAATAAGAGTTCACATTTGTGGGCAGAGTTTGGGATTGGCTAAACTCGCATTTGCGAAGAAATGGTTTGCAGTTGCGAACAACATAGAATCTCCTTTGCAATCACTTGGTCGCATTTGCGATGCCTGAAAATATTGGACTTCTTCGCAATCATGAAGATATTGTCCATGCAAAGGCTTGTTATTCACATTTGCAATAATTTTGTCCCATTTGCGACTTCTGTTCTTCTGAGGCACGATTGTCATTTGCGACGCTTGTCTCGCATTTGCGATGTTCGCAATTACTAACAGGACTTCACAATTACAATATTTACAATTGGGTAAAAGAGGAGAAAATCGGGACTTAGATCCTTTTGCAACATTTCTCAATCCTAAGCACTCTAAAGGCGATTTTCAAGAGGTTTTTCTTCTCAAATTAATTGGTAAGTAACTTTAATATATTTCTTTTCAATTCCCCATTAGTTTTGCTTAAGATTTCAACATTAAATTTTGGATTTTCAAGGTAGAAATTAGGAATTTGGAAAGAAATTGAGAATTTTGTAAATTTGAGATTTAGACCTTGAATTGCGATCGAATTTTCAAACAAACTACATAATCGAGCTCAGTAGTTTTTCTTTTTCTCAAAATAATCCTCACAGTCGCCTTACGGTGCCATTTAAGGTTTTCACCAATAAGACTCTCTCATTTATTTCTTCAAAACTCACCATCACCTTACAGAGCCGTTAAGGTTTTCACTGATAAGACTCTCTCATTTTTATTCTCTCAGCCTCACAATCACCTCACGGTGCCAGTTAAGGTTTTCACCGATGAGACTCTCTCATTTTTTTTGCTTTTTGTCTTTTGTTTTCTGAATCGCCGATATTGTCCATGCCCTGTCCGACCACTTATATATTTATGAATTGGGATCGTGTGGCGCGTCGACCACTTATATAATAAGAGATGGGATCGTGTGGCACGCCGACCACAAAGTGATTTAAATCTTGGCATTGGCCATAGTTGCCGGTAGCATATTGATATATTTGGGAGCGGGTGGTACACCTACCACAAAATATATAATTACTTGTGATAGTTGGGAGCGGGTGGTACGCCTACCACGAGATATGAAATGAGAGAGGAATTGAGACATGAAAGTAAGATTTATTCTGTTGATTAGATTATTCTGGATATCACGAGTTATTGACTATTATTTCATAGCAAAGTCTTTCCTTATAAATATTTTGTATATATATATATATATATATATATATGTATTGTAACTGTACAGGTTTAAGTGGCTAGTTCGCTGGGATAGGCCAGGCACTTACCAGCACATGGGGTCGGTTGTGCTGATACTACACTCTGCGCTCTTTTTGCGCAGATACAGGTTACGGACAGCAGCAGCGGCAGTAGAGACTTGTGGATTTTCCGACTAGTGAGATTACGACCGCCTATGTAGTGGTTGTATATCATGTGTATCGACACCGTTTTGTGATTATCGAAAATCAGAAGCTCTAGTGGCTTTCTCTCTCGGCTTGATATGACGAATTTGGATTATGATACTTGATTGCTGACTGGTCATCATTGGGCTAGGTTGTCTAGACTAATGTGATATAGACTATGATGGTATGGCACAAATTGTGTAGCGGAGTGCATCAGAGTATGCTCCAGCGGGGTAGTTGTACCTCAGGACCAGCAGACGGCTGGTGGGTATTGCTTTGTCGGTTGGGCCTTCGTGGCGGATATCAGTGCAGAGGTTTCTATCGTTGATTTGGTTCTGGTATTGAGTAACTTTGTCGGATACGTTTCTTGTGGCCGAACTTGAGGCTATATTTAGTTTTGGTATTGAGGAACTTTGTCGGATGCGTTTCTGGTGGCCGAACTTGAGGCTATATATATATGTTTACCATAATGAGCAACTTGACTCAACGTGCATTTCTTTAGCGAGGGTTCTATATGGATCGGGTGGTGCACCGCCACGGGTATGGTATCTGGATCGGGTGGCACGCCGCCACGGGTATGTCATTGGAGCGGGTTACACGCCGCAACAGTGTAATGTGAAAATAAAGTTAGTTATATGTTACATGGTATACAATACCTCCTGGTTTCTGAGGAAGAGTCTGTATTGAGTATCGCTTGGCGAATGGCACATCGGTTGTGTTCTTTCAGGATTTGATAGCATACATTAATTGTTTCACCGTGGGTGAGGTTGATTGCTTGGGTTCAGACCTAAATATGTGTGTGGCTGATCGTTTTGAGCTTGGTAAATTGAGGTGCTTCATGAGTAATAGTGTTTGGATAGAATCATGAATCGTGGCAAGGCCACGTGATGTTATGACCTTTCGAGAAGGAGTCATGTACTCTATTTCTATAATGCGAGACGCGATCTCAGTTCTATGTTATGATGGCACAAAGGAATTGAATTACAGCTCTCTTGTTGAAGATAGTTGTCATGATTTGAGTATGTTCGGATGTCTCTATTGGAGCCTGTGTTGTGCTCGTCGTGGCTTAGGCCGGTATGGAGGTGACATATCACCAGTGCGGTGTGTTATAATCGAAATGATCATTTGTGTCATTATGGAGAGCGAGCATATGGGATTTCAGTGGGTTAGAAATGTAATACCGAGATTTGGGTCCGAAATCTGTTGTGGTATTAGTTAAAAGTGAAATGGATTCATGAATGGTTGACCCGAGAGATGGGTTCGATATATCGCGTGTTCGGTTGTCGTGGGCATGATATGAAGGTGTTGGAACAAGACTCTATCTAGTGAAAAAGGTTTTTCAGTTGGTATTTGGTTATCGTGAGAAATTATTGTGATTAGAGACTATTGTCTCGAGTGATTGGGTTGTTTGATACATCATATGATCTCACCCGGAGTGGTGAGTGTGGGTTATTGCAGTGGATTCTAGTGTATCCTGAGTATAGGCATGGGATTAGCAATTGGTATATAATTTCGGAAAGTGCAATGTGGTTTATGGTTCAGATGGTCTGTGAGATTTCAGCTAAATGGTGTTTCAATCTTATAAGAGATAAGGTGACGTGTGATCGCCCGAATATATGCTTGGTAAGGTCATTCAGCTATTAAGTTGCTTCTAGTACCACTCTGGTACGCTCGAGGACGAGCGTTTGTTTAAGTTGGGAAGAATGTGACGACCCGGCCCGTCGTCACGGGAATTACCACCCCGTTATGTTGTAATTTCATGTTTTATGCTTTTATATCAGTGTTAGAGTCTATCGGATGAGTTAGGAGTGAATTGGATTGAAAATGAGGCATATAGCCTTTTTAAAGGAAACTTGAATAAGGAAAGTCAACCCGGGGTTGACTATTTGGTTAGAGGGATCGGAATTGGATTCTGATGATTCGGTTAGTTCCGGGAGGTGATTTGTGACTTAGGGGAGCGATCGGAATTGAATTTGGAGGCCCGGTGTAGAAATAGGCTCGAATTGGCTAAGGTTGAATTTTGGCGAAATCCGAACGGTAGGTGAGATTTTGATCCGGGAGTTGGAATGGAATTCCGACAGTTGCAGTAGCTCCGTTAGGTGATTTTGGATGTGCTCGCAAAATTTCGGGTCATTCGGAGGTCGTTTGGTTGGGTTTTTGATCGAATGTCGGTTTCGGAAGTTTGGAAGAAACTTAGGCTTGAATCCGTGTGTAATTGGTGATTTTGATGTTTAGGATGGTGTTTTTATGCTTGGAACAAGTCCGTATCGTGTTTTGGAGTATGTTGGTGGTTTTCGTTGGGGTCCCGGGGGACCCGGGGTGGTTTCGGGAGGAAATTGGAGTTTGGGAGCTGCTGTCATGAATTGCAGATCACTGGGCACAATTTAAGCCTTTGCGTTCGCGAGGGCTATGCCGCGTTCGCGTAGGCTGGGGCCAGGTGACTATCGCGTTCGCGAGGGGTGGTGCCGCGTTCGCATAAGAGGAAGCTGGGAAGCATCGCGTTCGCGATGGTTTGGGTCGCGTTCGCGTATAAGGAATTCATAAAGCATTGCGTTCGCGTGGACTGGGATGCGTTCGCGTAGAGGAAAAATGCGGGGCTGGGGAGAATGGCCTTCGCGGACGCGTGAATACGCTTCGCGTTCGCGATGAAGGAACGGATTAATGCATCGCATTCGCGTGAGGGGCATCGACTGGCATGAGTTTAATTACAGAACAGAACCAGTCGCGGGTTTCATACCCCAAAACACCATTTTTGAGTTCTAAAGAGAGAGACTCACGGGAGATTGCTGGGAAATCATATCAAAATTGAACTTCTTTCATCATTGGGTAGTTTCTAAAGCTTATTTTGAATCATTTGATCGATAATTTACTAGATTCAATTGGTTTGGAGGTTTGTTCAAAAGGCAAAGTCATGATTGGTTGATTGCTTTATTTACGAAGTACGATAAGTGTTGGATCTAAGCTTGACTTGAGGGAATTAGAAAATTTTAAATTATGTGTTATGCGAATTAAATAAAAAATGACGTATATGCTAGGTGACGAGTGTATATATGCTATCATGATACTTATTTCCATGTTTTGGTTTATTTCATGATATATCTTGCGTTATGCCTTAATTGTTACGTACCTTTGTTTGACTTCTATGCCATAATTTTTACTTGTCATTTAATTATTCCTTTCCTTAATTTGTCCGTTCCTCTCATAACTCCATGCTTATTTGCTACTTGCCTTAATTGTCACATCTTATATGTGCTATTGTTTTGTAATAATTATTGGATTATATAATGTAATTTCACTTGTGTGAGTTTTTAGTTGTTAGATATCGATGAATTGGTAAATTTGAAACTTCAAATTGTTAGAGGTTCTTTTATTATTTTGTGATTCTTTATTACATTGTACATTTATCCTCTTGATGTAGAAATTCTTGCAAATATTTTTGTTGAATTGTTGATTTTGATGATTGAAATTAGTTGGGGAGCGGGTTGCACGCCATAAAAAAAATTAAAAGGTAATGAATTGAAATAGTGAAATAAGGATGAATTATGATATGAACCGATAATGATATGGTGGGATCGGGTTGTACGCCGCAACAGATTGCATATTGGTACTTGTTTGTGATTATTGATTTATCCTCGACATTGTGATATGAGATTATGAAACTTGTTATTTTAGGCTCTCTTGTAGTGGAATTTCGAGTTTGTTTACATGGGTTAGTTGCTTTACTTCCATTTCATATTTTTCAATTATTATTGCATATATGTTATTATAAGTGACTCACCTTAGCCTCGTCACTACTTCGTCGAATTAGGCTCAATATTTATAGAGTACATGGATTCGGTTGTACTCATACTACACTATGCACTTCTTGTGCAGATACCGGAGTTGATCCCAGCGACACTTAGTGAGATTGCCTGGATCCAGCTACATGTAGATACTCGAGTTATAGCTACACAATCTTCGCAGCCATGAAGTCCCCTTCTACTTCATCATTGCTATTTATTTAGATTCAAACAATTGTGTTTATTCAGATTATGATATGTAGCACTCTAGATGCTCATGTATTTGTGACTCCAGTTTCTGTCATTCAAAAGTTCATCACATTATTTCAGACTATTTAATTGTTGTTGTTAGCATTTTGATTTGAATTGTTAAAATTGGAAAATCAATTTATCTAACATTAGCGTGCATAAAAAAGTAACATGTTAGGCGCTATCACAATCCCGAAGGTGAGATTCCAGGTCATGACACTTGGACTTTTCTTGCCGGCATGAACTTTGGTGAAAGAATCTGCAAGTATTTCAAAAAATTCAATTGAATATTCTGGTGAAAGAGTATACCATATTAAATCTCCCTTTGTTAGGGTTTCACCAAATTTTGTTAGCAAAACAGATTTGATCTCATGCAAAGCCAAATCATTTCCATGTACTACCATAGTGTAAGTTATGATGTACTCCTATAGATCTGAAGTTCTATCGTACTTCGTAATATTCGGCATCTTGAACCTTTCTGGAATCAACTCCGGATTCACACTTGGTTTGAATGGCAAGTGATTATATTCTTTAAATCCGGGCCCTTCAATATCGGAGGTGCCCCAGGGATCTGATCTATTCGAGCATGAAATTCTTTAGATTTATGATCCATCTGATCATTCATTTCCCTAATGAATCGTATGAATTCTGTTTTAGAAAGATCATCTGTGTTGTTATCGTTTTCAGACCAATTGTTTGCACCACCTGCTTGATTATTATTAAATCAGAACTCATCCCTTGAAGCGATGTTACCGGTTCTTTGTGTTGTTTGGTTTGCATGCACGTTGGGAAGTACTCGAACTCTTCTATTGAAATTATTTGAGGCAACCAATAGTACTTGCTGGAGCTCAGTCATTATCCGTCCCTATCTAGAGAGATGATTCATGAAATCTCTTTGATATGCTCTCAAAACTTTTACCATATTAGCCACAGGTTTATCATTCATATTATCAGGGATATGACTCCTTACTAAGCCAAGTATTGTGTCCTTCTCGGATTAAAGTTGCTTTATTCCTATCATTGTGTGTTTCATTGGTAGAATCATCATGCTGATCTTAACCACATAGATTGTTCACATGCTCATTGACATTAGTTGTTCCAATATTGAGCGAGTTAGATGATATTATTAGGTACCTTATCTATTTTTGCTTACGAAAGAAAAGCGTAAAAATACGTTAGAAAAAGATGAATAGATCAAAGTAATTAGTAAAAGATGAATAGATCAAAGTAATATCACAACTGTCTATGCCCTACGGTGGCACAAAACTATTTACCTATAAAATAATACAATTAAATTTGTAACGTGATTTATAAATACATGAATTAAATTGATCCAAGAAAATAAAATGATATAGAACGAAATCTAATAAAGTAAGAGACAATTGAAGAAGAGGCGAGCCCGAGCCTTGAATTGTACTTTTCCGGTAACAAGAACAATATATAAAATACAGTACTTGGCAAAATAATGTTAACAGAATAAGAGAATATATTTAGTTTTTTTTTTCATACAAATATTTTATCCATACAATAAGTACATATTCCTCTATTTATAACTATATTAAAGTTGACAAGATTTTCAAATCAAGCTCTTCTTTAAGGTGAATAAAGACTCTTCTTGATAGCCGCATAACAGTTGAGTTTAAATACTAAGATTCTTTATAAAGGTCGCTCCTTGAATGCTATCTCCTTCGGCCAATATCTTACTTTCAAAGATTCCTCTTTCCGATCTTGATGTCCCTAGGACTCATACAATACCGACCACATACTTGGATTCGATGTCAATTATTTGATAACTCATCTCCTACATATCTTTACGGTCACGTGCTCATTTGACGAACATCCACCTGCCATCTACTAATTTTACCATATACATCAAGCAAACAATATAATAAATTTTGTTGAATTTCAGTTGTACACGGATTACTGTCCGGAAACACCAACCAAACAGGCCCTAAGTGTAAAGCAAACTCTCTTTCTTAAATATCTATTTTTTAATGTAAACTTTCATGCTAGCACTACTTTGTACAGTTTGAATTTAGAACGTTTTAAATAATCTTTATCATAACGTACAGTACACTGTCAATTAATTTACATTTATTATGTAGGTATTAATTTATAATATGGTCAAGTGTATCTTGATCAATAAAAGCTTCCACATGCATGGTGCATCTGCACCTACTAATCACTTGCTCCTATTACTTAAAGCTCATATCATTGAAATACTACAGCTACTTCAAATAAAATGTTCAAAATTCAACATGGACCATCAGTCACTCTCAGCACACACATTCAAAGTGTCTCCATCGTCCGGCGACTGGAGGACATTGCCACCACAAGGAGTCGTCGACGAACCACGTCATCGGTAGCCCGGTTTACAAGTGATCAGTACTGGAATAGGGCAATCGGTAATTGTATACGGATACGTGAAGTGAATAATAGTATAAGAAATGTTATTGAGACTGTTGATGATGAGGTAGTTTCAACTGTAGAAAGTGAAGGAGAATCAATAGATGTGAAGGCAGTGGTTATGCTAAAGAAAAATATGAAAGGGAAGATCTCAGATAAGATTGGAGAGTGGATGGAATCAATTACAAAAGGATTAATTGGTGGTGCAATGTTGATTCAGCTCGTTAGCGAAGATATTGATCCTGGTTAGCTTTTTTCCATCCTAATTAAACGACTCGATGTTGGTTATATATATGTATATTTTTTTATTTTAATTTTATACATTTACAGGAAAAAAACTTCCTTCAAATTTAAAAGAATTTACCTCTCAATGATTTTATTTTTTCATAATGGAAGATGAGAAGATTAGAATTTAGACATATGCTATATAGAAATGATTTATTTGAAAGATATATACGAAAATAAATAGAACCTAAGACAATTAAATTTGATGGTTGTCAAATTAAGGCATTTTCGATCTTGTTTTGACCTTTAGCTTGGTCGAAGGTTTTAGAAAATATGAACTACTTTTGTACAAAAAAAAGAAAAAAAAAATAGTTTTGTCCTTCAAAATTGTCAAGCGCCAACTTGACTTAAATATGGCACTCGGACAAATAATTTCTTGTCGTACTTATTTTTAATATTTGTTTATTAGTGTCGCACTTATACTAATTGCTCTTATTCCATGCACGATCCTAGTTCCACTTTAGAAAACTAAAATGCACCCCATTTGATCTTTTCCACATTTTAGCTCATTATACAGTCTATAGGTATATACGCACAATAGTTAAATTATTTTTGCTTAAATACTATTCCCTCCGGTCCACTTTAAATTATTTTTGTTTGTTTCATACATATTAAGAAATTCATTTTTAGCATTAATTAACAATGAAATTGATCATATTAGTCATAATTTGTTCATTGGAAATATATCAAATACTCCTAAGCTCTTTACTGCAAGGCAAAATTTAGAAAAAAGAAGTCAATTCATTCTTGAAATCTGAAAAAATCACTTATTTTGGACCATAAAAAAAAATCAAAACATTACCTATTTTGGATTTCATGTATTATTAATGCTTGCATTCCTACTCCATATTCCATCTAACATAATATAACACATATATGCATGCATAACTTAGGCACGTAATATTTTAAGAGGAAAATCAAATTAGTAATAGTAACAGAACAATTTATAAAACAATGTAGAATTTTAAACCATGACTAATTTTTTTATACAAGCCAACCAAACGGCCCCTACCACGAAACTACGGAACTAAAGATCTTCAGATAAACAAAAAAAAAAAAAAAAAAAAAAGAATAATTTCAATGAGCTTGATGAAATTGATGGCGATAGAGTAGTTGAGTAAGGATCTTAAATTGAAAAATATTTTCAGCCCCTCCCCCCGTGCCCCCGTACCTCTTACCCCCAACAACCCAAAATCCCCCACGACCCCACCCTACCCTAACTCCACCACCCCACCCACTACGCCACCCCCACCCACATCTTACACAGAAGTATTATTTAGAGTATTTTTTTCATGTTTTAGATAGAGAATTTCTTTATTTATTTTAATCAAATGATTATTTTTTTTATGATGTAGCAAAATACTTTCTTTCATTTCAACACATCAGGTAGTTTTGTTTTTTTAATATTATAGAAAGAGTACTTTTGTTTTATTTCAACAAGAAAAAGAGTATTTTCTTTAGTTATGGAACTCATATTTTAACATTGTTCTTGTTTGAAAAAGTAAAGCAATACATTATCTCTTTTGGATTTGTGTGAAATTTTAAAATAATAATTGAATCTTGAAGAAAATAGAGTTATAAAAATATTAGATATTTGGGGAAGGGCGAGGTGTGAAGGGGAGGAGCACCGATAACATGGTGATTTGGGGGAGGGGGTGAGGAGAGAGTAGTAAATAAAATTATTTTTCAAAAAGATAATTTCAATTATCTAATCAAATACTAGAAAATATTTTTTAATTTTTTTTCCACTCACTAATTAATTATCGAAAAATAAGTGATAAATTACTCATTTCCAAAAAAATACTCTCAGTAATCACTAATTAATTATCGAAAAATAAGTGATAAATTACTCATTTCCAAAAAAATATTTTCCAGAAAAAGGAAAATATTTTCCTCCACCAGAGAAACTTTGTATCTCCTACTTTCTCTATATATATATGTTTAATTTTCTTTCGCACAAAACAAACTGTTTTTCAACCAAATACTAAGAAATAAAGTATATTTAGTTAATTTCTGCTAAAGCTGAAAAGCAACTCAAAATTGTTTACTCTTGCAAAAATTGAAGAACTTTTCTTTCTTGGTGTTGGTTGAATAACAGTTTTTGTTAACAAAATAAAAAACCCGGTTTTACGAATTTTTACAGCAAAAACCAAATTGTTCCAAATCCTCCCATCATCCCATCCAAAATGTCGTACTAATAATAAACTTACGAAAATCAATTAATTATTACACTAAGACAAAATCACAAAATATTTGTTAATCCACTATCAGACCTTGTACCTTGGGTTCGCATATGGTCTATGGTACACAGGAAAGACACTGCACTCATGGTGGGGAAATGGTGCAAGAATACACTAAATTGATATTTATATTTTTTGCTACTTTAAAAAATAATAGCCTACAAAATAAAAATAAAAAAATTTATATTTTTCGCCTAGCAAATGCAATTAGTCCTGTCAATTTTGTAATTTTCCCTTTTAAGAAATTGGAATTTCTAGATTTCATTTAGATAAGATTCCGCTTTTGAAATAAAATTAAGATTTCATTTACGAGAGGTTGCTCGGATGGTAAGTAACCGGTTGTAAGTTCAAGTCTCCCTAAGAGCAAGATAGGAAATTCTTGGAGGAATGGATGCCGGGGTTCTATTTGGAAACAGCCTCGTTACCTTAGAGTAGGGGTAAGGTTTGCGAATATACTACCATTCTCAGACCCCACTAAGTGAGATTATACCGTATTGTTATTGTTGTTGTTGTTGTCCTCTTTTGAAATAAATTGGTACTTAGGGATATCATCATTTTGTTTTTGATTAAGAGCATAGCAAACGGAAGAGCATAGCAAACGGAGTCAACATTTGTAATTAACTCGGTACACTCTAGAAATTTATGTGAAGGGTTAAACCAAGTTGGAATTTTGTTAAAATTAGTACTAGTCCAGAGACAGATTCAGGATTTGAAATCATAAATATGCAATATATATATATATACTAAATATCTCTAAATTTTGTGATAAATCATAATGTGTCTGTTTGTGTATTTGAGTTCGAAGTAGTTTAATTTGCATTTAGTACCTAGTTGATTAGTGGGACATTACGATAAATGATTAGTGGGAAATTGTACTCCCTCCCGTTCACAATAAGTGACCAATTTGTATAGAATTAAATGTTTAATTAGGGGTAGTTTAGTCATAGTAGGTATTTTTTGTATAGAATTTAGTATTTTCTTACTAGACGGTCTAAAAGCAAATTAGTCATTTATTGTGAACGAAGTAAGTAGGAAATACTTGCTGTTCTTTTCTTAAAGTTGTGCAATTCCTAATATAAGAAAGATGCTGGTACTGAATATAAGTTTCAGCAACTGCAAGTAGGAGTGACAAACGAGCCGGGTTGGTTATGGTTCTGGTCTAAACGGGTAATGAAAAAATGAATAAATTATTTGATCCGACTAATATTTAATATGGATAAAAAAGGGTTAACCAGTAGATAATATGATTACTCGTATAATCCATAACTTCTTACATATGATCACTTTTAGGACAATTCTTAGTTTCTGTAATTTAATGCGGATAATACGGTTCTTATCTGATGCGTTTTTAAAAAGTTTAGTGAATATCATTTTGGCACGCTAACTGCAAGCATAACATTTGAATCTTTATTTTTTACAGATACCAAATCAGGGAAAATTTTAGAATGTTATGCTGGGAGCTGGTTGCCCAAGGCATCAGAGAACCCGTCTATAGTTGAATACACTGCTAAAATCACAGTGCCAAGTAATTTTGGTCGTCCTGGAGCTATCATCCTCACCAATTTCCATGACAAAGAGGTGCACTTAGTGCAAATAGTAATTCATGGTTTTAGTGAAGGTCCAGTAACCTTTCCTGCGAATACATGGATTCATTCTTGGAACGACGATCCACAGAGTAGAGTTATCTTCAGAAATCAGGTTTATAATGAGATTTTCTTACTATATTCTTGTTCGCTTTCTTACTGCTTAATGTATGCTACTTCATCAGAAATGCTTCCATTTTGTGACAGGCATATCTACCACACCAAACGGCCCCTGGCATAAGGGTTCTTCGTCGTGAAGACTTGCTGAAGATTCGTGGTAATGGAAATGGTGAGAGGAAAAGACACGAACGCGTCTATGACTATGCCCTTTATAATGATTTGGGCAATCCTGACGAAAGCAGTGATCTAGCTCGACCTGTATTTGGTGGTGAGGAGAGACCTTATCCTAGGCGTTGTCGAACTGGGAGATCTTCAACTAAAACAGGTAGCTTTTAGCTTTTATTTCATAATTCTACAGTGTTGTTTAGGTCTTGGGGCTTAGTTTAGTCAAATTGAACAGGCTTACAACTTCCATTTAGTGAGACTAATACACTCAATAGCTACCTAAGAATTTTCGAGATGAGTGTGTATGCTAATGTTTCTAGTATATGAATGTGAGCAGATCCATGTGCAGAGAGTATAGCAGAATCACCTCATCCAGTTTATGTTCCTAGAGATGAAGCCTTTGAGGAAATTAAGGAGGATACACTTTCCACCAAAAGGTGGAACGGTCTCATGCACAACCTGATACCAGCTATTGTTGCTAAATTCTTGAGTCCAGATATTCCCTTCAACAGCTTTACAGACAT
Organism: Nicotiana noctiflora; assembly: GCA_032618575.1. NCBI lineage: Eukaryota > Viridiplantae > Streptophyta > Magnoliopsida > Solanales > Solanaceae > Nicotiana > Nicotiana noctiflora. The sequence goes on along the minus strand of JASVEL010008320.1, from coordinate 21,762 downwards.
AGACAAGCTATATATTGATGGTCTTTCTTCAAAAGACGAAAACCAAAAGGAGAATTGGATCAACCAAATACTTTCTGCTGGTGAAAGATTGCTCAAGTTTGAGATTCCTGTCATCAGGCGTAAGGCGTTTCTTACTTTCTTTTTCTCTAACAGGCAATAGCCCATAGACTGAATATATTGATAGTTTTGTTGCATTATCTCTTATCCTAAATCCGAGTCAACTATTAATGTTCCAAAATCGTCAAGTTTCACTAGTTACCTTTTGTATCGGTCTGCAGGAGATAGATTTGCTTGGCTGCGAGACCATGAATTTGCACGCCAGACTTTGGCAGGGGTTAACCCTGTTAGCATCGAACTACTTAAGGTAACAATAAATTTAAAAGAAGTGTGGGAGTCTGCTACTGCACTGTGCTTCCTTTGTCATTTCCTCAGAAATACTCTAAATCATACCTCACTTTTCCACACAGGAACTTCCAATTATCAGTAAACTTGATCCCCAAGTTTACGGTCCTCCCGAGTCAGCAATTACAAAGGCCCTAATAGAACCAGAGTTAAATGGAATGAAAATTGAGGAGGTAATCATATCTGTTGAAGTTAACATGGAGGGCATGTACACTGCTCTTCAGCATCCGAAAGCCTTTTGCTTTTCCTAAACTAGATTATCTTACATAACAATTTGCAGACTTAACGTTCTTTCATAAGTAACTCCCAAACTAACACTCCTACTGCCATGTAGTATAAGCTACCATGCCCTTGTTGCGAAAGTAAGCTTCACCTTTGTTCATCATGATTCGTTGTCGTGAATTACTTGTTAATGTATATGGAAATGGTTTTCTCGCATAATGAGGGGGGACATATCCTTTTCTGGAATTTCATTTCACGGTAGTTTTAGTCGTAATATTGATATCACTATGCATATGTAATTCCAATCATAAGCATCTTATGGAAGTACGGTCTTACAAAAATTTGCTTTCGTGTGCCTTTCTTGTTATATGCCTGGAGTCTGCAAAATAGTCCGAGAGCTTCCATAAGAATGCCAATTCTTGAAGTGATTTCTGACAGTACCCCTTTGTACAAATAATGGTGAAAGTTAAGCTTTTGAGGATAGATTACTTGTATGAATCCTGCACCAATTTTTTGTGCAGGCTATTGAGAACAAGAGACTGTTCATACTTGATCACCATGACATGTTTCTTCCATTTATTGAGAAAATAAACTCCTCGCCAGGGAGAAAAGCTTATGCTTCCAGAACAGTTTTTTTTTACACACCAACAGGTATTTTAAGACCAGTTATTATTGAACTCTCACTTCCTCCAACTCCTACTTCACCAAGGACCAATCGCATATTCACTCCTGGCCATGATGCTACGACTAGTTGGCTATGGAAGCTAGCTAAAGCGCATGTTTGCTCCAATGACGCAACCATTTATCAAATGGTTAATCATTGGTAAGTTGCTATTTATTTCTTATAAAACTAACTAGAATTGGTGACACCATATTATGTATCTAATAATGTAATTGAAGGGGCATCGCGAAAATTACATTTTATTGATAAATAGGCTGGTGTTTAAACTAGAGTGCTGAAGTGCTTAGAGAATATACATTTTGATGTCAAATCAAGTGAAGTTCCATATGCATAACCAGATGTGTTACCAAATGTTGCAGGATGAGAATCCATGCATGTGCAGAACCATACATTATTGCCACCCATAGGCAATTAAGTTCTATGCACCCTATTTACAAGCTGCTGCATCCTCATATGCGCTACACATTGCAAGTCAATGCTTTTTCTAGAAAAACTTTTATTAGTGCAAATGGAATTGTTGAGGCTCTCGATTGCGCAGGGAAGTATGGGGTGGAGCTAAGCTCTGCTGCCTACCAGAACCTATGGCGGTTCGATATGGAAGCATTGCCTGCTGATTTGGTTAAAAGGTAAACTGCTCTCATATATTTTTATGCCCTGCAAGTCAATTCTTGAAATTCCTGGGTTTTCTCTGCATTCTAGACCGGTAATCTGATATGAAAAATGAACCTGAGGCAGGAATAATGCCAGAGAACTTCTCATTTTGCAGTAGAAATATGCTATTATATGTGTAACTTCTCTAGCTAATGCATTGTGAAATCCCATAAATCACTGTCGGCTGTACGTTATTTAATACTTTCTTCTGATAATTAAGCAACATAATTACCAGGGGCATGGCTGTGGAAGATCCAGCAGCACCATGTGGAGTGAGACTTGTAATTGAAGACTACCCTTATGCAGCAGATGGCCTTCTCTTATATTCTGCAATAAAAGAACTTGTGGAATCGTATGTGGAGCGCTATTATTCTGTGCCTGATTCTGTCATGTCAGATGTTGAGCTCCAAGGGTGGTGGAATGAGATCAAGAATGAGGGACACCCTGATAAGAAAGATGAGCCTTGGTGGCCAAACCTTATTACTAAAGAAGACTTATCTGGCATACTTACCACAATGATTTGGGTTGTTTCTGGTAACCATGCAGCTATAAACTTCGGACAGTATCTGTTGGGGGGCTACGTGCTGCATCGTCCCACCTTAATGCGAAAACTCATTCCTCAAGAAGAAGAGCCTGAGTACAAGCAATTTCTTCTTGACCCCGAACAAACATTTCTGTCATCTTTGCCTACTCAATTTCAGACAACCAAGTTGTTAGCCGTTCAAGATGCTGTGTCGACATATTCTCCAGACGAAGAATACTTGACTCAGCTGCAACAGCTTCACAGCTTCTTAAACGATGATCAAGAAGTAATAGAAATGTATGAACGATTCTCTGCAAGATTGGTGGAGATTGAGCAGACTATAAAAGAGAGAAATGAGGATGCAACTCTTATAAACCGGTGTGGTGCTGGTACTGCTCCCTATGAGCTTCTTATACCCTCATCATTAGGTCCTGGTGTAACTGGTAGGGGTGTTCCTAACAGCATCACTAACTGACCAAGTTTGTTTGCTTCTTTATGCTTTACTTTTGCTTAACCGGCCCTTCTCCGGACCCGCGCATAGCGGGAGCTTAGTGCACCATGGTATCTTTTTAACTGGTTTCTCTTTTGCAGCTTCTGTGATATTGGTTGATATGTTATTTCTGGAAGCCTGATAGTGTGCACTGTGCAGTACTAATAACCTTAATTTCATGGAGGCATAAAGTAATTATGTAGTTAAGTATATATGGTTGGAATATGCTATACGAATCTTCTGTTTTCTATGAGTAATTAGAAGCGTATCTAGAATTTTAAGAAGATGTGTCTATCATTATAGACGTTTGGTTTGGCTATATAATATTTACAGTGATAACAAGTTGATGAGTAAACTATAATTAATGTTACTATAACAAAGGAGCATCATTCATTTTCTAATTGTCCTCACGAGCTTTTATATTTTGATAATAGCATCATTGAATACCTTATGCTTTATTTAGTTTCAGCCAGTCAGAAATTCTTCATCCATCCTATTACATCGATTATTTTTATGTGCTTCATTTGTGAGAATTCTTTTTCTATGCTTTATCCCCTTCAAGTTTAATTAAAACCTTGCCATCGCACTTTTAAGTATAGACAATAAAACTATTTTGGAAGCTGAATTCCGGAAGCTTGTTATCACCTAATGCACTAGGATAAAAGTCACCCAACTTTATCTATTTATTCTTGTAAAAATTAAAACAATAAATCAATCGGACTTAAACTTGTCATAGCAAGCATAACATACTTTCATAAAGCAATATGATTATATGAATATGAAATGTCGGACCTCTTAGCTTAGATTTTCTAAATAAAAGAAAAATATACGAAATAATAAATGGAGAGAGATTAATAAAAAATTAGGAAGAGGGAAACCTTTAATCTTAAAGCATTCAACAATTTGCTACTCCCTCCGGTCCAAAATAAGTAATTTTTTGGTTGTTTCACACATATTAAGAAATTTACCTTTTAACATTAATTAACATTAAAATTGACCATATTAACTTTTACTATATCGTCACATAAACGCTCCTAACACATACTCCAACATTATTTACTCCAAGGGCAATGTAGGAAAAAATAATTAATTAATTCTTGGAATCGGAAAAAATCACATATTTTGGACCACAAAAAAGCACTTATTTTGGACCCGAGGGAGTAATTTGTTGAAGAGCTATGTCGAGATTCGAGGGCGGGCTCTTGAAGACTCCAATATAAAGAGGGTGCTTGAGAATGAGTGTTTCTATTTTATTTTATTATTTTATTGGTATTTTGTGTCGTGACCCAAATTCCACCAAATCGTGATGGAATCTATTTAACCCGTTAGGTAAGCCAACTAACACATATTGTCATCTAACCGAATATCATTAATAAAATAAATTAGAATGCGAAGATATACTCAGCTAATCACAAAAACTGGTGGTACAAGTCATAAGCGACTAAAATTTGAATCACTATGTTGACAAGAAGAAATATATAATATATTTGGAAGTTATATGAACAGAAATACAAGTCCCACACTACCATGAACAAGATAATAGCAGATGGCTGGAATGCTATAGTCCTCAACACTGGTCCTCGAACTCTACTGCTGCTTACCTTCAAATATCTGCACATAAGGTACAGAAGTAAAGTATGAGTACAACCAATCTTATATACTCAGTAATGTATACCTTGAAAATGATAATTACAATTAGATTTTACTTTATCTAAAAATACATGATTTATTTTTATGCTAGTTATTAGGAAATAGATGCTAAGTGTGAGCTAAGAAAGTAAAGTAAGAGTAAGAGGCAATATGGTTATTCAAACCGAACGACTACGAATCGGGGTCTTAGACCGGCCTACGCTGGGCTTCGAGGTTGAGCTAGACGGGCTTGACTGGAGTGATCGATGAAGGAATAACAATTCCAAAGGCCTCAATAATTGCTCTTTATGATCAATGATGAAAAATAAATGAAGAACAATAAATGAATGATAAATAAACAATAATTGTGTAGAGTAATTGTTGAGCACGTTTAGGCAAGAAAAGCGGAGAATGTTCTATAGTACTCAATATTCATATGTGTTACAAAATGACAAGGGTCCCCTTTATATAGGAGGGAGGAATCTCAACATAGTACATGTCTAATAATGATGATATGCGGCTGGCACAACTATTTAATATCACGGTACGGACTTGTACTATCCTTGGATCCTGGTCAGCTCTAACCATGTGCCTTGGGAATTTCCGGTTTGTCCATCATAGCCGTCGATTTGCACTGCCCCGAGGTTGAACAGAGTGAACCCTCAGGGTCAAAATTCGGGCTGTCCCTCGAGCCTTCTGGAGACGGGCTATGGAGTGTCATACTACAGATAGTCCCCGCATTTCTTAGAATAGAATGAGACGAAACGTCCTTGACCTCGATTTTCAGATCCTTCCCTCTGTTGTTCGACTCTTAAAGAAATATTTGCCTCGTCGAAAATTGGGATAAGAGATTGTAACGACCCGGCCCGTCGTTACGGGAATTTTCCACCCCGTTACCTTGCATTTACATATATTATGCTTTTAAAACAGTATTAGAGTATATCGGGTGAGTTAGGAGTGATTTGGATTGAAAATGAAGCAAATAGCATGTTTGAAGGAAGCTTGAATACGGGAAGTCAACCAAGAGTTGACTATTGAGTTAGAGTGCTCGTAACCGGATTTTGATGATTCGACTAGTTTCGGGGGATCATTTATGACTTAGGAGAGCAATCGGAATTGAATTCGGAGGTCCGGTGTAGTTTTAGGCTTGAATTGGCGAAGAGTGATTTTTGGCGAAAACCGGATGGTAGGTGATATTTTGATCCGGGGGTCGGAATGGGATTCCGACAATTTCTGTAGCTTCGTTATGTGATTTTGGATATGTCTGCAAATTTTCAGGTCATTCGGACATCGTTTGATCGGGTTTTGAATTGAATGTTAGTTTTGAAAGTTTTAAAGAAACTTAGGCTTGAATTCGTGAATAAATGGAGATTTTGATGTTTAGTATGGTGTTTTTATGATTGGAACAAGTCCGTATCATGTTTTGGAGTATGTTGGTGGTTTTCGTTGGGGTCCCGGGGGCCTCGGGATAGATTCGGACCATCAACCGGGCATTTAGAACTTGGAAAAATTCTGCAGAAATTGCAGTCAGCAGTTGCTCTATGCGATCGCATAGAGATTATTGCGATCGCATAGAAGAGTGGAAGGGGGCGTGAAGTTTACTCTATGCGATCGCGTGGAGGGCATTGCGATCGCATAGTGTCCGGAATTTGTGCAGTGCGATCGCGGAGGCTCGATTGCGATCGCGGAGGGTAGGAATGCAAAGCTATGCGATCGCATGGCTAGGCCTGCGATCGCATAGAACAAATTGGAGGCCCGAGGAAAATTACTCTATGCGATCGCAATAGGGGGCATGCGATCGCATAGAACAAAAGTCTCTGGCAGTGAATTTAATCACAGAACAGAGAGTTACGGGTTCATCCCCAAAACATAATTTTGAGCCCTAGAGAAGAAAACTCGAGGAAATCACCGAGAAGTCATCGGGTATTCGTCGGAGGTAAGATTCTTGACTCAAAAACATCATTTTATGGTAGTATTAACATCAATCTTCATGAAATTGGGTTGAAATCTTGAAGAAATGTGGCCTAAATATTGAAAACGGGATTTTTGGATTTGGAAGGCCATTTGAACTCCGATTTCGATAAATTTTATATGCACGGACTCGTGGCGAGATAAGGATCGCGTTGGTACTAATTTCGGAATTTTCCGAGCAGTGGGGCTCGGGGTCGGGTTTTACCAACTTAGTGTAATTATGCGAATTTCATATAAATTGAAGTGGGTTATGATTCTTTGACCCGTATTTGATATAATTTTTGTTATTTGACTAGATTCTACACACGAGGCAACGAAATTCAAAGGAAAAGGCATCGCGGACGAGTCTACGACCGGCTAGAGGTGAGTAGTTTGTGTATATGGTAGCCTGAGGGTTCGAAACCCCGACTTAGCACATTGTGACGCTAATAGGGCGTGGCTCGCACACCGTGGCAGGTGCGGGATTGATTGTGATTGGGGATTGAGACTTGGTCCATCCCGGAAATAAATGATATGTTGTTAGTGTTGAAAATACACTGTATGTGATATATTTGTGGGCTGTAAGCCTTGTTTGGGGCCTTGTGCCGATCTGTAGCGTCCTTGGAGGACAATATTTATGTGATAGCTATAATCGCTTAAATCACTGATCTCAGTCCTGGAAATTGAAATCACACTTTTGAAATGCTAAGTCACCGGCTTTTACAAATTTAATAAAGTTAAAGTATTTTTCATAAATTATGAATTGAGAACCGGAATTAAGGAAAATGAATTGTTTTGTGACTTAATTGCTTATTGTGGACTGAGCATGGGATCGGGCTGCACGCCGCAGTGGTTGATATGTGGATCGGGCCGCACGCCGCAGCAGTATTGCGCTTGGGCTGTAGGAGCCCCTCCGGAGTCTGTACACACCCCCAGCGAGCGCCGTCGACGTTAAATTGGATCGGGCTACACGCCGTAGAGGTTATGTGCATTGCATTGCATTTGTATTTGTTGAATTACTTCTGTGGTAGCTGTATTGTATTATTGTTGCTAGTTCGTAGGAGATTCGGACCGTAGTGTAGCTTCATAATGTGGTATTTCGTGGATTTCTTACTTTTCAACTACATATATATATTTGTTACTCATTGTAGTAATTAGTACTCACCCCTACTCCCCGCACCTTTTGTGTGCGGACTCGGGTACTCAAGAGCAGTGAGACAGGCATCTCCAGCGTTTGCGGTGTCATATCGGGTTGCTGGAGGTAGTTGCCTACGTTCGCGAACCTAGCTTCTCCTCTCATTTCCGGTTTGTTATTTTGATATTTTGTATTCGAGACTTGAGTACTTCTATATCGTACTCTCTATTTCTGTTGGGTTTTGTTAGAGGCTCTAGACTTGTGACTCCGGATCTTTGGGAGTGTCAGGTATTTTGTTCTTTACTATTATTATTGGAGTTCTTAAACTCATATATTCTCCTTGGGTTGTCCATTTGGGACCGATATCTTTGTGTTAATTAAATTGTTGGTCTGGCTGGCCTAGCTTGATTGTTGGGCGCCATCACGACCGGATTTGGGTCGTGACAAGTTGGTATCAAAGCCCTAGGTTATTAGGACTCGCGAGTCATGAGCCGGTTTAGTAGGCTTTCGCAGATCGGTACGTAGACGTCCGTATCTATCTTCGAAGGGCTACTGAAACTTTAGGAAAAACCTCATTTTCTTGAATTCATATCGTGCGATTTGTGTTATCATGAAATTAAATCTTTCCATATTCTATTCTCTCGCGGATGGCGAGAACACGAGCTAACGGACGTGGCGGACGACCACCATCGGCACCTGGAGGCCGTGGTCGTGGTAGTAGGTAGAGCGAGCACCGGCGACTCGCCGACCCACCACCGACTCGGACTCGTGGTCGCATTCTCGCGCCGGTGGTCCGGACTCGGGACCGTATTCCGGCGGCGGACGCTCCGGCAACTCGAGGTTCGGGCACCGGCGAGTGCCTATCAGTGATACCGAGTCTTCAGGAGACCTCGGCTCAGATCTTATCGGTGTGCACGAGCTTGGCACGGTAGTTGCGGCCATGCGCCGCGATGTCTTCTTCGCGAGCGGGGGAGGGAATCGGACCCCGTAGCTCACACACCCGAGCCGGTTCGGCCCAGTTGCACCCGTTGCACCGGCTCCTGCTTATATGGTTCAGCCTATGCCCGACGACGAGCAGCCTCGTCTTGAGAGAGATTTGAGAGGCTACGGCCTCCGACATTCGGTGGACGTCGAGGCGAGGACGCCCGGGGTTTTCTTGACGGATGTCGGCCGCATGCTTCGCACCGCGGGTATTCTAGAGTCCAGCGGTGTTTCATTCACCACTTTCGGTTCACAGGTGGGCATTTCGGTCGGTGGGAGGATTTCGAGAGGCGTAGCCCGCCGGGCGCGTGCCCCTCACTGCGGCGCAGTTCTCCACGCGTATTCTTGGAGAAGCACGTTCCTCGATCTCGCAGAGAGGAGCCGCGACGTCGGTTCGAGTGGTTGAAGCGGGGAGAGACGACGGTTAATCGATACGAGACGAGATTCACACGGTTGGCACGTCGTGCCACGTGGATGGTTCCTACGGATAGAGAGGATTCGGAGATTTATTGATGGCCTTATTTATCCCATCCGCATATTGATGACTAGGGAGAGAGTTTCGACAGGTTACCTTTGAGGAGGTGGTTGATGCCGCCCGTCACATTGAGACAGATCGCCGCAGAGAGCGGGAGGAGAGAGAGGCTGAGAAGCCTCGTGGTACTGGCAGTTGCGGTGGTGCTCCGTCTAGGGGCCAATTTCGGCATAGCAGAGGTCGCTCTTTCGGGTCTCATCAGTCTGGACGTACGGAGTCCGGTCGGGGTTTCATCCGATCGCGGTCGTCGAGCGCGGCCAGGGGTTATCGTGGTCGGCGCGAGCCGTCGGCGAGTCGGCCCGCACCGAGTGCTCTTCCGGCTCGAGCTCGCTCCTCGCTTCCTCGGCGCCGGGTTCATCCGTAGCGAGGGTCCTCGACAGCCCCTTCTTCCATCTTCGGGCCGTTGTTTTGAGTGCGGTGACTTGGGCCATATCGGGGAGAGTGTCCTCGGTGGCTTCGTAGCGGTCTCGGCGAGAGGGATCGACGCTTCGTCTTCTACCCTCGTTTCTTCGGCGCCACGCGATCGCCTAGGGACCGGTGGCCGTGTATCCGAAGGTCGCCCGAGGGGCGAGGATCATACTGGTGGAGGCCGTGCTCGTTTCTATGCTCTTCCGGATGGGAAGGATGCTAGTGCTTCGGATGCGGTCATTTCGGGTATTATCTCAGTCTGCCACGGGATGCTTTCGTCTTATTTGATCCCGGATCCACCTATTCTTATGTCTCTACTTATTTTGCACATCATTTGGGTACGACCCGTGGTATTCTTGCTTTGCCCGTACATGTGTCTACCCCAGTGGGGGATACTGTTGTTGTGGATCAGGTATATCGATCCTGTATTATTACTATTGGGGGTCTGGAGACCCGAGTTGATTTATTACTACTGGGCATGGTGGATTTCGATGTAATTCTAGGCATGGATTGGCTATCTCCCTACCATGCGATTCTGGACTGTCATGCCAAGACAGTCACACTAGCTATTCCAGGTAATCCGAGGATCGAGTGGCGTGGCTTGACTGATTATGTGTCCGACAGGGTGATTTCTTATATAAAGGCCCAACGAATGATTGGCAAGGGTTGTTTATCTTATTTGGCCTTCATTAGAAATGTTGAGGCCGAGACACCCAGTCTTGATTCGGTCCCCATTGTGAGGGAGTTTCCGGATGTATTTCCGGCAGACCTACCAGGCATGCCGCCTGACAGAGATATTGACTTTGGTATTGACTTGGTGCCGGGCACTCGGCCCATTTCTATTCCTCCCTATCGCATGGCACCAGCAGAGTTAAAAGAATTGAAAGAACAGCTTCAAGAACTCTTAGATAAGGGTTTCATTCGTTCGAGTGTGTCACCTTGGGGTGCACCGGTGTTGTTCGTAAAGAAGAAAGATGGCACAATGAGAATGTGCATTGATTACAGGGCAGCTGAACAAGGTAACAGTGAAGAATAAGTACCCATTGCCTCGTATTGAGGACCTATTTGATCAGTTCCAGGGAGCTAGTGTATTTTCTAAGATTGATCTTCGATCGGGCTATCCTCAGTTGAAGATCAGGGACTCAGATATTATGAAGACAGCGTTCAGTACGCGATATGGGCACTACGAGTTCCTGGTGATGTCTTTCGGGCTGACTAATGCCCCAGCTGCATTCATGCACTTGATGAATAGTGTATTTCGGTCGTACCTTGATTCTTTTGTGATTGTGTTTATTGATGATATTCTGGTATATTCACGCAGCCAGGAGGAGCATGCACAACACTTGAGAGTGGTATTGCAGAGGTTGAGAGAAGAGAAGCTTTATGCAAAATTCACTAAATGTGAGTTCTGGCTTGATATTGTGGGTTTTCTGGGACATATAGTGTCCAGTGATGGTATTCGGGTTGATCCACAGAAGGTCGAGGCAGTGCAGAATTGGCCCAGACCTTCCTCGGCTACTGAGATTTGGAGTTTTCTCAGCTTGGCAGGCTATTACCGCCGGTTTGTTCAGGGTTTCTCATCTATTGCTTCACCTTTGACGAAGCTGACACAGAAGAATGCTCCATTTTTGTGGTCTGATGAATGTGAGGAGAGCTTCTAAAAGCTCAAGGCGACTTTGACCACAGCTCCAGTACTTGTGTTATCATCAGCTTCAGGGTCTTATACGGTATATTGTGATGCTTCTAGAATTTGGATCGGTTGTGTATTGATGCAGGAGGGTAGAGTTATTGCATATGCTTCTCGTCGGCTAAAGCCCCACGAGAAGAACTACCATGTTCACGATATAGAGTTAGCTGCTATTATTCATGCCTTGAAGATTTGGAGGCATTACATGTATGGTGTATCTTGCGATGTATATACAGACCACCTGGTTCTGTTCTGATTTTAATTTCACTGCCAGACCATTCCTTCTATGCGATCGCAATGGCCCTATGCGATTGCATAGAGTTAAATTTTCCTGCCAATTTCCCCTTCTATGCGATCGCAATGCACCTCCGCGATCGCATAGCACAACCTTCCAAGCCTCATCTTTTCTTCTCTGCGATCGCAGCACTGGTTATGCGATCGCAATGTACAGTCCGATAAGCCTATGCGATCGCACCCCTTGCTATGCGATCGCATAGCACATTTTTCTCATCCCTCCAGGCTCTTCTATGCGATCGCAATGACTCTATGCGATCGCATAGAGCAATCACTGTCTGCAATTTTCTGCAGCAACTTCATGATCAAAACTTGCCCGTTAGGCATCCGAAATGATCCCGAGACCCCCGGGACCTCAACCAAAGCCACCAATACATCACATTACCTCATTCAAACTTGCTCGTAACATAAAAACACCATCGTAAACATCAAAATCACCCATTACACACGGATTCAAGCCTAAGTTTCTTCAAAATTTCTGAATTGCTCATTCAATCAAAAACCCGACCAAACGATGTCCGAATGACCTGAAAATTTGCAGGCATATCCAAAATCACCTAACGGAGCTACTGCAACTGTCGGAATTCCATTCCGGCTCCCGGATCAAAATCTCACCTACCGTTCGGATTTCGCCAAAATTCAACCTTAGCCAATTCAAGCCTAAAACTACATCGGGCCTCCAAATTCAATTCCGATTGCTCTCCTAAGTCATAAATGATCTCCCGAAACTAGTCGAATCATCAGAATTTGATTCCGAGCACTCTAACTCTATAGTCAACTCCTGGTTGACTTTTCATATTCAAACTTCCTTCAAACATGCTATTTGCTTCATTTTCAATTCAATTCACTCCTAACTCACCCGATAGGCTCTAACACCGATATAAAAGCATAAAACATGTAATTGCAACATGACGGGGTGGTAAATTCCCGTAACGACGGGCCGGGTCGTTACATTCTCCCCAACTTAAACAAACGCTCGTCCTCGAGCGTACTCAGAGTTGTACTAGAAGCAACCCAATAGCTGAATGACCTTACCAAGCAATATATTCGGGCGATCATACGTCACCCTATCTCACATAAGTCCGAAAACACCATATAGTCAAAATTTCACAGACCATCTGAACCATAAATCACATTGCACTTTCCGAAATCATATGCCAAATGCAAATCCCATGCCTATACTCGGGATACACTCGAATCCACTGCAATAACCCATATTCACTACTCCGGGTGAGATCATATGATGTATCAACAACCCAATCACTCGAGACGATAGTCTCTAATATCAACAACTAGCCACAATCACCAAATACTAGCTGAAAACCTCTTTCATTAGATAGGGTCTTATTCCAACACCTCCATATCCTGCCCACGGCAGCTGAAGCACGCAATATATCGAACCCATCTCTCAGGTCAACCATTCATGAATCCATTTAACTTTTAACTGATACCACAACAGATTTCGGAGCCAAACCTCGATTTTTACCTTTCTAACAAGCTAAGATCCAATATGCTCGTATTCATTAATAACTCCAACGGTCATTTCGATTATAACACACCGCACTGGTGATATGACACCTCAACACCGGCCTAAGCCACGACGAGCACGACATAGGCTCCAATAGAAACGTCTGAACACACTCGAATCATGACAGCTCAAATCATGATAATTGTCTCCAACAAAAGAGCTGCAATTCAATTCCTCTGTGACATCATAACATAGAAGCGAGATCGCGTCTCGCATTATAGAATTAGAGTACCTGAATCCTCTTCGAGAGGTCATAACATCACATGGCCTTGCCACGATTCGTGATTTTATCCCAACATTATTACTCATGAAGCACCTCAATTTACCAAGCTCAAAACGGTCAGCCACGCACAGATCTAGGTCTTGAACCCAAGCAATCAATCTCACCCACGGTGAAACAATTAACGTATGCTATTAAATCCTAAAAGGACACAACCGACGTGCCATTTGCCAAGCGATACTCAAAACGGACTTTCCTCAGAAGTTAGGAAGTATTGTATACCATGTAGCTTATAACTAACTATATTTTCACAATATACTGTTGCGGCGGCGTGCAACCCGCTCCAATGACATACCCGTGGCGGCGTGCCACCCGATCCGGATACCATACCTGTGGCGGCGTGCCACCCGATCCATGCATAAATCTCGCAAAAAGGAAATGCATATCGAGTCGAATTTTCTCATTAAAGCAAACATATATATATATATATATATATATATATATATATATATATATATATATATATATATATATAGCCTCAAGCTCGGCCACATGAAACGCATCTAACAATGTTTCTAAATACTGGAACTGAATCAATGGAAGATACCTCTACACTAACATCCGCCCCTAAGGTCTAATTGACAAAGCAATGCCTACCAGCCGTCCGCTGGTCCTGGGTACAACTGGAGCATACTCTGATGTTTTCTGCTACGCAATTTGTGCCATTTTCCGACATAGCCCATATCACATTAGTCTAGACGATCTGACTCATGTCAACCAGTCTGAAATAAGGTATCATAACCCAAATTCATCATATTAAGTAATAAGAGAGTCATTAGGGCTTCCAATTTTTTTCCAGTAACCGCTAAACGGTGCTGATACACGCGATGTACACCCACTGCATAGGCGGATTACGAGAACTTCCAGTCTCCAACACCCATATAACACATGAATCACCATGCTTGATTCTGTACTTCACCATACAAATACATAACGCACATCAAGCGTCCATTCCTACCACGAAAGCCATTCAGAAATTTCACTATGCCATATACGACTCAATTATTATAGTCGATCCAACAAGAGAATACCACCATACCACTGGATATCATCAGTTTACATTACCTTGTCCCTTTTGGATCATATTCCCTACCAAGTTACTAGAATTGCAGTACCATTTTCCTTAATCGCCAGAAAGATCGATTCTTTTAAATCACCTGCAGCTGCCCGCGCTGCTCAATAATTTTAATGACTTCCCATATATTATGAACTGATCTCAAAACCTTGAATATGCCATTATCAACTTTTCCATAACCCATCGCATATACAATACCATACTAAGATAACATGGAAATTCTTATCCCTTTCCTACGCCGCAAACATCGACGCACTCAACTAGTCAAGGACTTTCATGATCCCATATAGAGAAAACTCATTACACATTCCAAGCTTTGCATACCAACAGGAAATACACTCATTTTTCAAACCACGTCAAAACATATCACAAACTCTTTCTCCCAATTACATTGCATAAGTTAAATTGCCAGGACCGAGTCCTTATACCCATATCAAGTTACACAACTGCCAGCACTCAAGAGCTTTGCTGCACAATGTCTGCAAGACTCATTACTTCAACCACATACCAGGAATCAATCGTATCCCTTTTTATACCATTATGGTTTATTAACAAGTTGTTTCATTTACCAAGTTTCCTTTCTGATTCATCTCTAATTTCATATCAGTTTTTTCTGTAGTACCATAATACATCAACTCATGTTACCACACGAGACTCGTACACAAGACCACACGGTCTAAGACCCATAGGCCACTGAATACTCTCTCAATGTTTCCCAAAAGTACCACATTCTACAATACTTTATTTCGAAGAACTTCTTGCGATTTGAATTCGTTATCATTACCCTCCCATACGGTTACATAGAATCCCATCATTCACATAATATAACACTAGTCTTGATTTTTTTCTCTAACGAAACCGCCATCTTTAGCCATATACACAAAACTTAAGGCACCTGACTGTTTACAAGCAAAATCTTGAACACTACAAAACCATTCTCGGGCGTCATTCACCCTTATTCGACTGTAATTCAACTGTCCTATTGAATAGAACCACTCGTGTTTTGTTAGAACTCTGACATCGCAGAACATGATTACTTACAGATACAATTAGCTATCTTTCTTTCTATACACCGAACATTCTTTACCAACATAAGTTCACAACATCCTAGTATTTCTTCATATCTACGAAGCACCATAACCTTTATCAAAATTTCCCAACATACCTAGAGACAGAGCCAAAACAGCACACAGCGGTGCAATCGGTTAATCAATAACAACCTCCCCAACTTAGCTCGGAGTCATACATCAAAGCACTTTCAACCACTCATATCATTTTTACTCAAGTGATGCCGAAATGTTAATATGAGATTAAACTCAAGTCATTTACAAGCCTTGACAGAGACTCGAATCATCAGAGACCTTAGCTCTTCTGCAATTCTTGCAGATATACATGCACCACCAATAAGCCCACTCTCTTTAGGTGACAGAAATCTTTCTAAGTCCCAAATTTTCCAAAAATTTCGGCAGAGTTTCCTTTGTAAATTGGCCTATCCACCTGCCAGAGAATCACCAAACCATTCTAACAATACACCCACAACTCAACAAGATATCACAATGTATTTCAACAACATTAAATCTCAATACTATACGAATCATAATTTATACTTGAACCTGCGCTGTACCTGCTCGAATCATAACACATATCAAAATCACTTTAGTCTTCCTGAGTTTAAACTCGTTCCACTACACATAAGGCACTTTACTTTCCAATTATGAGATATGATAATTATTTCTCACACCCATAGCTAGGGCTACATATCAAATCACAATAAGAACTGAATACCTTACAACTCTCCCATTATCAAACTGCCATTTGCACAATAAGGATCAATACCGATCGTATGAACTTCATAATGCCGACTCGCAAAATTAATACCTTGGTGCTCAAGCCATAGACAAGGATCCGGCCTCAAGTCCTCCCGACCGGCCCAACATGAACTCATGGAGATTATATCTCGCACCTCGATCGGGGAATTGCAAGCCATAAGTCAATTATATTACTGAGCGCTCGATGCGTACACGGACGTGCGGAAGGAATTTCAAAATTATATCTCAAGCCTGAATCAAGTGTGCACGATAAGAATTCCAAGAAATGTGAAGTATTTCCTAAAGGTTCGCAGGCCTCCCGAGGATAAGTACGGGCGTCCCCGTACCGATCCACAAGACTCTACTAACCGGCTCGAGACTCGTGAGTCCTAGTAAACCTAGGCTCCGATACCAACTTGTCACGACCCCAAATCCGGTCGTGATGGCGCCCAACACACCGCTAGGCCAGCCCGACCAATCAACAATAATCACGGAGCCACAAGCTCACTTTATCCAATTTAAGCATAACGGTGATAGATATATTAAAAACAAGGAACCAAGTCCCAACACGTGCCAACTCCCATAGATCGAAGGGTCAAGAGTCATGAGCCTTTACGGAATATACAAGTGTAAATAGTGAATATAATTGTGCACAAGTGTGGGATGATCAGAACAAAAATATAGACAAGCTGGAGAATCAGGTCCTGCGAACGCTGGCAGCTACCTCGATTGTCCAAAAGCACTCCCGAGCCGCAATAGAATCAGGCTCTGCTGTGATGTACCTGGATCTGCACACAAGGTGCGGGGAGTCGGGTGTGAGTACTTCCAACTCAGCGGTAATAAAAGTAAATAATGCTGAAGGGAAGAAAACCACGCAATGCACTATCTCTTGCTACACAATACGGAACTATCATTAAACTTCAAAACACTATCATTTTATTCCTTTTCAGCATATGTGAGTAGATTATTAGAAATCCAAAGTTTTAGCTACTTTCTTTCATTATAACATACCAATACTTGGGAGAATCTCAAGCAGTGCAAGTCAGCACTCAAATCAGCCTCTCGGGCTCAGCACTCCTTAACAATTTATACCAGGAGATCTGGTCAATAAAGCAACAAATGTACATGTGCCAGTAAAGTCTGAGTGCTAAAATGTTATGCCATGAAGTACACGTAAACCAATGTATGTATGCCATGCAATGCATATGACCGCTACGGCGTGTAGCCCGATCCAATTTGGGTACCCGTGCTCACTGGGGGTGTCCAGACTCCGGAGGGGCTTCTATAGCCCAAGCACAATATTAATATCACACCTGCTGCGGCGCGCAGCTCGATCCATATACCACTGCGGCGTGCAGTCCGATCCATGCATGTGTATGCATATGCACATATGAATGTCATGCCCTAACATATGGCCCTCGGCCCCAATCGGTTTAACAGATAATCAAGAAAACCCTACGGGCAACAATATCACATTAGCTCACAGCAAAAATGTTATTAAGACCTTATTCAAGTTTTTCATAACCTTATAAAAATGCTGAATAGCAAATATTCCATTTTAAACCTTAAATTTAGAAGAAAATATACACAGTGTTATCAAAACAATGATACCAATCCCTGAAGGATTCAAATAATTGGCACGAAGCCCAAACATGATAATTAGTCCAATTCATTTCAACAATTAGGTGTTATTATTTATTACGCGGGACGGACCAAGTCACGATCCCCAATGGTGCTCTACCCCACGCCCGTTATCCGGCGTGCAAGTCACCTCAACACAACACTAAGATGTGCAAGTCCGGGGTTTACTAACCCTCAGGACATCATTTACAAGAATTACCCACCTCGAACCGACGAAAGCTCATGCCCGCGACACCTTAGCTCCTCGAACCGGCATCCACGCACGTCAAAACTAGCACAAATCAGCACAAATATATCAAAATAGGCTAATGGAACATAACCCAATCGAAAGAACTCGAAAAATATCAAAAATCACGAAATTTGCAAAACCCGAGCCCCGGGCTCACATCTCGAAAAATTTCGAAACTCATATTTCGAGAACCCTCGTCTCGCCACGAGTCCATACATATAAAATTTACCAAAATCGGAGTTCGATTGGCCTTTCAAAACCCAAATTTTTGTTTTCAATATCTAGGCCACAATCCTTCACAATTTCTACCCAAATTCATGAAGATTGATGTTAATTCTACCATAAAATGATGTTTTTGAGTCAAGAAACTTACCTCCGGTGAATACCCGATGATTTCCCGGCGTTTTCCCGTGATTTCTTCTCTCTAGGGCTCAATAATGGTGTTTTGGGGTGTATGAACCCGTAAGCCTCTGTTCTGCAAATTTAATTTCACTGCCAGACAAAATCCTTCTATGCGATCGCAATGGCCCTATGCGATCGCATAGAGTTAAATTTTCCTGCCAATTTCCCCTTCTATGCGATCGCAATGCACCTCCGCGATCGCATAACACAACCTTCCGGGCCTCATCTTTTCTTCTCTGCGATCGCAGCACTGGTTATGCGATCGCAATGTACAGTCTAATAAGCCTATGCGATCGCACCCCTTGCTATGCGATCGCATAGCACATTTTTCTCATCCCTCCAAGCTCTTCTATGCGATCGCAATGACTCTATGCGATTGCATAGAGCAATCACTGTCTGCAATTTTCTGCAGCAACTTCATGATCAAAACTTGCCCGTTAGGCATCCGAAATGATCCCGAGACCCCCGGGACCTCAACCAAAGCCACCAATACATCACATTACCTCATTCAAACTTGCTCGTAACATAAAAACACCATTGTAAACATCAAAATCACCCATTACACACGGATTCAAGCCTAAGTTTCTTCAAAATTTCCGAATTTCTCATTCAATCAAAAACCCGACCAAACGATGTCTGAATGACCTAAAAATTTGCAGGCATATCCAAAATCACCTAACGAAGCTATTGCAACTGTCGGAATTCCCTTCCGACCCCCGGATCAAAATCTCACCTACCGTTCGGATTTCGCCAAAATTCAACCTTAGCCAATTCAAGCCTAAAACTACATCGGGCCTCCAAATTCAATTCCGATTGCTCTCCTAAGTCATAAGTGATCTCCCGAAACTAGTCGAATCATCAGAATTTGATTCCGAGCACTCTAACTCGATGGTCAACTCTAGGTTGACTTTCCATATTCAAACTTCCTTCAAACATGCTATTTGCTTCATTTTCAATTCAATTCACTCCTAACTCACCCGATAGGCTCTAACACCGATATAAAAGCATAAAACATGTAATTGCAACATGACGGGGTGGTAAATTCCCGTAACGACGGGCCGGGTCGTTACACAAAGTGATGCCGTTTTAAAAAAAACAGCCGAATGGACCCGAAAGGGACGCCGGAAGGATGACTTTGCATAAACGGCCACTTTTGGGTCATTTTATAGATTTTTTGGTCAATTGACCCTCACAGCCTTATAATCTTCGTCCCCGAGGCGCTGAAAGGCCGTGTTTGTAAAAACAAGTTTTTTTTATTCCAATTTGAAAAAAAAAATGAAAAAAAGGGAGGTTAATAACGAGAGAGGTTTTCAAGGATAATGGAAAAGGAAAAGCTGGAATGATGCATGCAGTGAATACATATATGGTTAACTGACTAGGTGCATTGCATCCAATGTGTGGTAACATATCTATTAAACTCTGTGAACTTACAAGTTTGTTGCAATTTCAGAAAGTTTAGCGGTTGGCTTGACAGAATATTCCGGCCAATCACCATTACCATACTAGATCAAAAGGGCCAATTCTAGCAAGCATGTCTAGTTCCGGCAAAAGTCTTGATGGAGAGAAAACAGAGATACAGATCATGAAAGATGAGGTGGACCGGTTGAGACAGCAAATAACAGAGATGCACCTAGCCTGGGCTAGGGGACATCACCACCAAACCTTCCTACTTTTACACCAGCTCCAGAACGTCCGCCTATTGATCCCTCGACAAGTGCACCGATCTATCCGTATTATCAAGGGGAAAACCCTTATACACCCCAGGTTCCACCAGCTAGACAAAATACTCCTCCTCCGGTCACCCCTGTTTTCGTGGCACCTCCACCTACTACTTTACAGAAGTCGTTCGGTGAACCGCTTTTTCAAATACATGACAATCATTGTTATGATCCCGAGCCTACCTTTAAGGCTCCTGAACCGCATTCACACATCCCTCACTGGGATAACCCGGCAAAGCCAGAAAAGCACTTCAAAAGTTTGGAGCAAGAGGAAGTTATTCGGAAAGTTAAAAGCCTGGAGCAATCCTTCAGGAATATGCATGGTTTAGGCAACCAAGTTAGTGTTGCTTACAAAGATCTGTGCCCATTTCCAGATGTCCAGTTGCCCGCTGGGTTAAAAATGCCCAAGTTTGATCTATACGAGGGGCATGGTGACCCAGTAGCCCATCTCCGAGGTTTCTGCAGCAAAATGCGAGGAGCCGGAGGGCGAGATGAAATTCTGATAGCTTACTTCGGTCAGAGTTTGGGAGGGTCTGCATTAGAATGGTACACCAGGCAGGATCCCAGCAGATGGTTTACATGGGATGACTTGGCTCAAGCATTCATCGGCCAGTTTCAATATAATCTTGAAATAATCCCTGATCACTTATCATTGCTAAAATTAGAGAAGAAACCCACCTGAAAGCTTTAGAGAATTTGGGTTCCGCTGGAGGGAACAGGCAGCAAGGGTAGATCCACCGATGAGAGAGAATGAGATGGTAGATTACTTCTTGCAGACACTGGAGCCAACTTACTTTAGTCATCTGGTGACATCGGTAGGTAAATCTTTCAATGAGGTGGTCAAAATGGGCGGAATGATAGAAGAGGGACTTAAGTCCAATAAGATCTTGAGCTATTTCGCGTTGAAAGCAACAACTCAAGCTATTCAGAATGGCACAGGGGTTGCATTCGGGAAGAAGAGAAGAGAAGAAGTTGCAACGGTAGAGGAGGGTACTTGGTCCAGATCGAAAGGTCCTTCACCTCATTACCAAGCCGGACCCTACCACCCAAATCACCCTAATCACCCTCCCCGAAACACATATCCACCACCAAGGGCTTACAATAACCTTCCAGGACCAGGTTTCCGAGGGAATCATGCATTCAGAAAGGAAAAGGCACAAAGGACCTTCACTGAGTTGGGAGAAACTTATACTGATCTATTCCACAAATTGAAGCATATTGGTTTGTTGAGTCCTGTTGAGACAAGATTGCCAAATCCCCTACCCCCAAATGTGGATCGCTCAGTAAGCTGTGAGTATTGTTCATGGGCTCTCGGACATGATACCGAGAAATGTTGGAAACTGAAACATGCAGTGCAAAATCTTATTGACACCAATAAAATCGAGGTTCAGACACCAGAGGCACCCAACATTAATCAGAATCCATTGCCAGCTCACCCTTAGACCCATATGATCAAATTGATACACGAGGGAAGGGAAAAGTAAGAAGACAGATC
>JASVEL010008319.1:0-44790 GCA_032618575.1 Nicotiana noctiflora | reverse complement strand
ACACAGCAGAACCAGCTAATCACGTCAAAGAGCCAAATAATCATAACAAGTGATAAGTACTATTGACAGACATGTATGTTCACAAAAAATGTTAGACATTAAGCATAGAAAATGTAAGATTCTAGGCCAAACAGGCTACAATACGAACTTATGAAATATCAAGGAAAATAGATTAGGCTAATGATCCAATATAGTACAAAGCAGTAAAGCAAAGGATATTAGTTTTGGAAGTGTCTACAACTCTTGCCATGTGTTGAATCATTAGGCTAGGAAGATTAAGGTCTACCAGTGTCGAGCAGCTCCATCACAGCCATATCCAATAGAGTAGCTTCATGTCTTCTCTCAGACCTCTGAAGGATGCAAGAATTGACAAAATGAAACAATAATTTGTGAAAGGGATTTACATCAGTCTTGTACACTTTCTAAGAAGCATCTAGTTCAAACTTTTGGGAGAACTTCCTTGTGACCACAATGCCAGTATCAACATTCAAGTGAACTTGTGAAGAGGTGTAACGAATATCAAAGAGCGGTTGGAATTTAGAAGAAAGATGAGATGCCTCTCTATACCATTCTTGAGATTGATATTTTTGATGTATGGGGAATTGATTTTATGGTCCCGTTTGTTAGCTCGTGTGGAAACACATACATTCTAATGGCAGTTGACTATATTTTAAAGTGTGTTGAAGGCATGGTGCTACCTAACAATGAGGCCCGGAGTGTTGTTGAATTTCTCAACAAGAGCATTTTTACAAGTTATGGCACTTCTCGTGCAATCATAAGTGATGGGGTCCTCATTTTTGTAATAGAGTTTTTGACACTTTGCTTGCAAAGTATGGTGTCAACCACAAATAGGACCAATTGGTCAAAGAAGTTGGATTACGCTTTATGGGCTTATAGGACTGCTTATAAGACTCTAATTAGTATGTATCATATCGGTTGGAATTTAGGAAAGCTTGCCATCTACTGGTTGAGTTAGAGCACACGGTCATGTGGCCTTTGAGGAAATTAAATCTTGAATGGGATGTGGCAGCAAATCTTTGTGTGGAGCGCCTTAATGAACTTGATGAATTCTGATTTCATGCCTACTCCAGTTCATCCTTGTACAAAGACAAGATGAAGTACCTCCATGATAAATATGCTCGTGCCAAGGAGTTCAAAATAGGTAATTTCGTTCTCTTGTTCCAACTCTTGGTTACATCTGTTTCCGGGAAAGTATGGAGTGGATCTTTTAAAGAGGTATTAGTGACCCCGTTTGGTGCACTTGAATTGAAGAACAAAAATGGGAAAGTTTTTAGAGTAGATGGGCACAAGGTCAAGCACTACCTAGGTAAAATTGATGACGGCCACGTAGTGGCACTTCTTCATCTCAAATGATATGATGGTAACCTACGTCGTGCCGCGACGCTAAATCAGACGCTTCTTGGGAGGCAACCCATGTGTTTTTCTTCTTGTTTTTCTTTGATTTTCATTTTAATGTAGGATTTATTTTTGGACTGACAGGTTGTGAGATAATGTTGGATTGTGTTGATGCAGAGCAGGAAAAAGTTGAAAAATGAACACTCTCGGAAGTTGTCAATGCGGACTGCACTCATTTTGTATGGCCGCAAAGACCTTTATGCGGGGGCAAGAAATCAATGCGGACCGCACTCGTGATTTGACAAAAGTTGGGATCTTTTGAAGTTTACAATTGCATTCGCATTGCATTTTGTGTGGTCCGTGGTGATCCACAATGGCCGCATTGCATTTTATGCGGTCTATAGTGGTCGACTTGTCTGTGCCTCATGATTCTGAGCATCACGGACCGCAGTGCCATTTTGTGCGGTCCATGATGGGTAGGTAAGTTGGGCCCCAAGACTTTTTTCTATAAATAGGACATGAGGCCCTACATTTGAACTTTTCGACCCTTTTACTCTCATAACATAAAAAATAATTGTTCATCTCTCTATTGTACGTGATTAACTACTAAAGCTTAATCATCGTCACCACATCAAACTTCTGGTACCATTAATTCCCTTTTATTTGTTTAAATGTATTATTTTCTTTCCATTTTTGTTATTTTTCTATTTTTTCTTCTTTCCCTGTCCATATTTCTTTCAATTTTGTAACTTAGGTTAGTTAATTTTCCTTTTAAGTAGGACTATGTAGTTAAAACACTGAACCAACACATAGGGACTCATCAATAGGTGAAAATTTGGACTAAAATTGATCAAATCATAAACCCTAGTTTGGTATTACTATTGAGCACCCAGTGCGGACCGCGATGGATTTTGTGCTATCAGTGGGACCCCTGTTCGATCCGCAATTCTATTTTGTGCGGACCAAAATGACAAAGTCCTAAAAGCTGACATTTGAGGACCGCGGCCGCATTGGATTTTGTGAGGTCCGCATTGCCTCAATGCGGACCACATTGCCATTTGTTGCGGTCCTCGGTGCATAGATTCAGAGAGTGAGTAATCTGAACCCCACCTATGTACGGACCATAATAATTTTTGTTCAGTTCGCAGTGACCTTTTTGCAGCTGCACTGCATTTTGTGCGGTCCGTACTCAGCAATTATAAACTAAACTTCATTGTTCTTCTGGATACTAACAAAGTGTAAATGAATGTTATTTGCAGACAATGATAAAATAAGAGGAAAGGTGCTAAACAACTAGGAAGAGAAGAGTCATCCTGGAGTGGGAAGCAAGAAATGATAAAATTAACCCCACAAGTTAGATAAAACATTAAAAACACAAGGATAATCATAACACCAGTCAGGGAGTGAGTATGAGCCCTCTCGGTAGGCATCTTCAGACTCTGTGCCAGAATACTATCCTGACTGGCCAGAGAGAAACATGTTGACAGATACACCCCTAGCATCCCCCACAGCCCAAGCCTCAGTTCATATATCTTTTGAGTCGTCTAAGGGCTCATCTAAAGGAAGTGGGGATAAGTATTCCACCTCTCTTATATCTTCATTATCTGTAGAGGGTGCAATAGGAGAAGAAGGGGAATAGGTATGAGGGGGTGAGCCCCAAGGAGGTACGGTGGAGAGGAGTAGAAACCCGGAGGCATGGGAGGACCAGTATGTCAGTGAGAATGCCTACCACAAATTCAGAGAGTGGTGGCTGTGAGCACGTGATTTTTGCCCTACAAGAGAAATACTCCCAAAAATTCAAAATAAAATAATTTCTGTGTTATTTGCAATATTTGTGGATTTTGTTTTAATTTTTTTATTATTTGTATTTGAGTATGCATGTTTATTTGATTAAATTAACAAAAAATACGGAAAAAATCTATGTTGTAATAGCATTGGGGTTTTAATTTTCAAAAGTGTTAAGTTAATTAGTAAATTACTTACCTTATGAAAAATGATGAAATATTGTATTTTTCATTTTTTGTTAAAGTGTCCAAATTGTGTGATTGTTTTTTTTATTTTTTATTCTCATGATAATTACTATTTAGAATTAATTATGTTTTTCTTTTAAGTCAATTTCTATTTTTTTTTTATCTCTTTAAGTTAGAAATTTTGGCTTTAGTTGATTATAATGAAAATGGACTGGGCTGTCCAAAATTGCAAACAAAAATAGCCCAAAGACAAGAGCCTCACCCGGTCCAAATACGATCAGCCTTAGAGAAGGCTATACGACGCCGTTCAGTGGCATTTGATCTGAGCCGTTCGCTCAATCTCATCAAACGGTCCCAAGCCCCCCTCACAACCCAAGCTTGCCCCTACCCAATTAACCCACACCGACCCAATCTCCAATTATCAAAACGATACCGTTTTCGTCGACCTAAAAGATCCTGGCCATTAATCATACATGATCCAACGGCCAGGATCGAATCTATACCTAAGTATATATTCCTAATCTATCACCCCACGCCCCTTAAACCCCCCTCGTCTTCATCGTCTTAGAGACGATCAAAGCCCGCCCCTCTCCGCCGCACTCCGCCTACCGAAAATCGCCTCACGGCGGTTCCGGTAGGCCAAACCTCCCCAAATTAACACCATAGAACCTCCCAAGCCCCCTCTACACGAATCTGGCAATCGTTAGTCTCGAATATTTCTCGAACGTTTCGAATATTAGATTGAAGTTCGCCGGAACTTGAACTTTTACCCCAAACCACCTCAAATTCACACCAATTACTCCTCACACCTCCCTCATACCCCTACCAGCCTTAGCCTGGCTCGAATCTTGCCAGAACCGGTCAAGCCCCAAATCCGAGCCCCAAGAACCCTAATTTTCAAAACAAAAAGCCCAATTCGAGCCGGATTAATCATCGATTGAGGTCCAAGGGACTTTAGTCTAGGTGTTCTCAATCGAGAACGTCTCGATTAAAGCCCGTTTGGCCTCAATAGTTCCAAACCAAGATCGTACTTGGGTTCACGGATTTCGTCTGAGGTAATTCATTCCCTTATGACTTCTGTTTGCATTCTGTATTCATATGTTTTGTGTTTTAGTTTTAGTGTTTTCCTTTTTCTAGCATTGTCTACTCTTCCCAACAGACCATTTATTCGGTCAATTCATTCTCTACCAGCTATGTTTGATTTCAATACTGTAATTGCTTTGTATGTATAGTTTGTTTGATATCGTCAAACGAGTTAGCTCATATGTTTGCTTTTCCCTCGGTCTGCCTGTATGTAATTCATAGGTTTGGAGTTGTTGATTGTTGTTTAAGGTTGATACAAATTAGGTTGTGAATTGGATATAGCTGTTAGTGATTTGAATCAGAATGTTAGCATCATAGGATTTAAAAAATGCCTTACCCATGAAATGAACTAGTCGGATCAACTGGAAACCATGTGATAATCAGGCATGCTTGATTCAGCCTGACATTCTGATATAGCTTAATAAAATAAAATAGTTTAAGGAAAAGGGGCTGTCAGGGAATTTGGCCAGGAAGTTAATTTATTAAATTGCTCTTAAGAGCTGGAAAAGGAGAAGTAGCATGGGTTTAAGGGGTTTTTGAATAGAAAAACAGGCTGCTAGTATACTTTCGGATTAAAAATAGAATTGGACATTAGTTAGTGGGCTGGGTAGAAAATATGGTGGGAGATTTGGGTTTATTAAATCTGCTGGAATGTTTTTAAGAGGGGTAAATGACTAAAAGGGTAAAGGGATGCATGTGCAAGGGAATGAGATGAGTTGTTATTGTTTAAAGGGGCTGTCCTGGTTCTTTTTGGCTATAAAAAGGACAGACTGAAAATAGAGAGAGGGGGGACATTGGAGAGTTTTCTTTGAGATTTGAGAGATATAATTCTGAAAACAGTGAGTAAATTGAAAAGAAAAACAAACTGAATTTGAGAAAAGATTCTGCATTTCTCTTTCTCATTGTTTCAGTTAAGTTTACTGTTCTATTGGATTTGTAGAACAATCTTGAGTGTTGGTCGATTCATTCATACCTTTTTGATTCAGTATTCAACACTGGAACTCCAGAGGGGTATTAAGCTGATTCCAGTCAGTTTTGGGTCCATTTGAACTATATTTTGATACAACATTGGTCTGTTGATGTTTTCAAGTGTTCGTTAGGTATTTTGAAGTTAAAATTGGTCTATTTGAGCTGTTTGGTGTCGTTCTTGGATCATTTGATATTGCTGGATATAACATTTAGTTGGTTTGGCTTTGAATCATTCCGGGGTTGATTTAAACACTAAGTTTGTTGCTGTTGGCATTCCTGGGCTTTACTTTGTCAAGTTGGTACTGTTTGGCCTTCTTAAAGTTATCCCATTGCTGTGATTGTTTACTGCTGAAACTGCTGAATCATTTGTGCTGCTGCTGTTGTTAATTGGATCTAATAGATCTGTGTTTATTCCAGGTATATTTTTACCCTTTGGCAACTTGAAGTTTCAAACATTATAATCACATCATTGCAAGATTCAATTCAGCCGAAACTTTGATACAATATACTGTTATTTTTTTACTTTTAATTGCTACTTGTAGTATTGTGAGCACGTGATTTTTGCCTTACCTGAGAAGTACTCCCAGAAAATTCAAAATAAAAATAGTTTCGTGTTGGGCATGATTTTTGGGATTTTGTGTTATTTTATCTTTTTGTGTGCATGTTTATTTATTTAAATTAATAAAATACAAAAAAAAATATATACATTAGGTTTTGCATTTTTAGTGTTTGATATCAAGATTATGTGATTTACATTTTTTAGGTGATATGTAATTATGTAGGATAATTGTAGTGGAAAATGTAATTGTGTTACAAGTTAATATATACATAATATATATATATATATATATATATATATACATATACATATATATATATATATATATATATATATATATATATATATATATATGTAATATATCATGGAGTCTAATATTAAAGAGATAGAATTGGGCCACTTTATAATTAAACCCCAAGCCCAAAAGCCAAAATAATCCCAGCCCAGTCCCCCAGCCCAGCGCCCAGCCACCCCGCCCGGTCCAATAAGTGTCAAAATAATCCCAGCCATCCATGAACTTTGATCCAACGGTCAAGATCAACTCACCCCTTTTAATATACCAAAAACAAAAAAGCCCCCCCCCAAAACCCTTGCTCCCCCGCTTCAGTCGCACAAACAGACCCCTCGTGTATATCTCTCACCAAAACCCTAGCCGCCGGACCACACCTCGCCTGAAACACGGCGGCAAGGCCTCGC
This sequence comes from Nicotiana noctiflora, assembly GCA_032618575.1. Lineage (NCBI taxonomy): Eukaryota > Viridiplantae > Streptophyta > Magnoliopsida > Solanales > Solanaceae > Nicotiana > Nicotiana noctiflora. The sequence goes on along the minus strand of JASVEL010008319.1, from coordinate 38,157 downwards.
CGGCCGTCCACAACTACGCCACACAACCGCCTCACCCCCTACTCTTCGAATCCATCTTCATTTTATCTCAAATCATTCCCAATCCTCTCGAATATTAGTTTAAAGAACCGGACAAGAACCCTAAAAATCCAAGTGCTAAAATTCGTCCGATTGGGTAAAGATTCGGAGTCTAATAGACCTTAATCGGAGTATTTTCGGTTGAAAATACTTCGATTAAGTTCTTTTCGACTTCAAAAGTCCAAGTTCGAGTTGAAGACGGGTCCGAGGTCCGTTCAAGTTTGGATATTCATCTTGCGCGGTATTTCTCCTTTCTTATTTCATTTGTTAAGCTTGTGAATTTTTATCTTTGTGTTTTTCTTTTATTCTTCTGTTTTCATCTCCAATAAGACCCCTTTATTTGGTCGACCAACTTGTTTCTATTTGATTGTATGATAATAATTGTAATTGAGTGCGTATGCAATTCGATTATCAAAGTCGCACCATGTTCCTGTATTAACTCGTGTTCTGCCGAGGCACTGTGGAGTCCGAAACACTGCTGAATCGAAATTTTATCCAGTCGACTGTGTGTTATCGATTCTAGGTGTTATAATCGATTAAACGAATATCGTCGAATAGTTATAAATGTTGTTTAGAGCAGTAGGACATTAGTGTTAATACCGATCAATTCCATGTTTGAACTTCTGTCGAATTGAAGATTGAATTGTAATGTTTCGAATTAGGAATTCGAATTGGTTATAGCTGATTGGTATCGATGCTGGATTCTGAGTTAATGAGGGTGTTTGGATATAGTGTGTGATTGATGTAGGTTTGAATGGTGTAATTGAAAGGGGTAAGGCATCAAGACTGCTGGTGGAACCTGCTGTACAGCAGAGTGCACCACCAGCTGTCTCTTGTTATTAATTAACTAAAGCCCATGCTTAAGCACAACTTAGTGGCTGAAACAGAGGCATTAAGACTGACAGAGCATGGTCTGGCAGAGATAGGAGTGGGCAGGGTAATAGTTAATTAGTGGCAGGTATTCTGGAGGGGTTTTTAGCTATAAATGTAGCATCAAACTGAAACTATAAAGAGGAGCTAGAGAGCAAGGGAGTCATGGCCAGGATATTGGAGAATACTTGAGAGTAACTAGAGAGAAGAAAGACAGTAATAGCTAGAGAGGAAAAGATAGGCAGCAAGCAGAGATTTTCCATACACACATAAAAGATACAAATAGAAAAGCTACTGTTTCATTGGTTTTTGGGTTACTGTTTCGTGTGTTTTGGTTCAGTGGTCGAGCTGTTAGTCCTTTGTTGTTGTTGTTCTTGTGTTGGTGTGCTGAGATTGATTGTGTGCTATTGGCTGAGCTGGGAAGTGTCGAGCACTGTTTTGGGATTTGTTTGGTCGTTTGTGTTGCTGGTGGGTCATTAGTGTTGCTGCCTGGTTGTTTTGTTGCTGCTGTTAGTCTGTTGTTGTCTGTTGCTGGGCTACTTGGCTGTAACCGCCATTGTATTGCTGGTCCAGTGTTGTGGCTGGTGTGTCTATTGTTTGCTGTGGGTCTGTTTGATTGTTGCTGCTGTGTGGTGTTGTTGCTGGCTGAATCATTGGATACTGTTTGATTGCTGCTGGTTTCAAGTTAGCCACTGGTCATTAATTGTGGTTGCTGTTAGTCTGTTTGATTGCTGCCACTGTTTGTTGTTGCTGGTTGGTATATTGAGTTGCTGTTGGTTTACTGGGGTTGTTGCTGGTCTACTGTTTTTGCTCCTGTTATTGTTGCTGCATTGCCACTGCTCACTCATCTTTGTTCTTCCGCGTTCCAGGTACACATCTCTGTTGTTGTAATTCCTTGGTTCGAAAAGAATGAAGCCTGAAGCTTATGTTTGAAGTCTGTTGAATCATGTAGTCGTCCAAAGTCTTATGTTTGATTACGTTCTGTTATTATCTAATTAAGTTTGTAATGCTAGTTTTGGTTATGGAAAAGTGTAGCTAGACCAAAGATACATTATCATTAGATATGCACGTAAACCTGAATTAGTCTGTCGTATCTCTGTTCAATCTTCTCTACTCATGTGTGTAATCTCCAAATCTGTTAACATTAGATCTCATGTTAAAAGCAAGATTAGCTAGGGAGTTATTACTCAACTGAATGACGTAATTAGATTAAAGGAGTCGGGGGTGCATTTCATGTGACCCGACCCCAATTTCGGGCAAGAACAAATAAAGCGTGTCAGGAACCACAGGCGCATTTCATGTGGTGTGGTTTGTAGCAAGTTTTAAATAATTTGGAACCAACTCCTAAGTAAAATACAGTGGGATGTAGTTCGCTTTAGATTTGAATCAAAGGTGCGCCTCGCCCAATAGTTACACTAATCGCAAGACCTTCATAAATGTACATATAAAATACTTAGATTTTGAGATGTGTCGTTTCTTAGCGAATATCACGTCCTTCTCAACAGTGTAAATAAGTAATCGATCCGGGCGCATATTTTAGTTTTATCTTCTTAAATACGGGTGTGCATTTCATGCGACCCGAATCCAAACCCCGAAAGGTTGAATAAGAATATGTCGAGGATCCGGGTGCATTTCATGTGACGTGATTCGAAAGCATATTTTTAAGCAATTTTCTCTTTCGTAAATCATAACCAATAATAAAAGCGGTAAAGGGATATTAACTTGCACTAAGTACATAATTGTAAAAAGCAGATAGATAAGCCAAACACGATAGTTGAGCGACCGTGCTAGAACCACGGAATTCGGGAATGCCTAATACCTTCTCCCGGTTTAATAGAATTCCTTATCCGGATTTCTGGTTCGCGGACTGTTAAATAGAGTCATTCTTTTCCTCGATTCGGGATTTAACCGGTGACTTGGGACACCATAAATCTCCCAAGTGGCGACTCTGAAATAATTAAAATAAATCCCATCTCGATTGTCCTTTAATTGGAAAAACTCTTTGCATCCTCGCGGGTGCGTAAAAAGAGGTGTGACAGCTCTGGCGACTCTGCTGGGGACTTTTTTTTTTAGAATTCGAGCTCGGAATAACTGTTGTATTTGGCATATTTTATTATCTGATTCTTTTACATGTTGGCATCAATGTGCAAATGTTGTTTTTACTGCTTTGATATTTTGTGAACTGTACATATAAATTGTGCCGGAACCAATCTCCTCTCCGAGTCTTCTAAATCATGAAGAAGGGTGCACTTCGTGTGACTTCTTTTCTGTATAGTGTCTAATTCCCATTTTAGAACGAGGTTTGGATAAGTTGCAAAACCGGTGAAGCTTCTGGTATTCCCGGGTTGCTGCCTCCTCCTCGGCTCGAGCTGTCCGCTCGGGTAAGCCAAGTCTAGAACAGATAAACCCGGGTTTTTAAACCTAGAATAACAAAGCTTCATGCCGGATCCCTAGTAGGAAACGTTTATTTGCATCATGTCTCATTTGACTTAGGGGACTCAACACAGGGGTTGGGTCCGTCTAGGACGAGCAACCTGAAGTAAAAAGACCATCCTGCTGCATCCTATTTGTTTTACGCATTTATTTGCTTCAAACATTTATGCTGACCGGCTTAAATATAGGGAAAATTTGAAAAAAAAAAGAAAAAAAAAAAAAAAAAAAAAAGAAAAAAAAAGGAAAGGAAAATATGTTTTGTTCTTAAGATAGAAATAGCTTACTTGTCTTCCTTTAGTAAAATGAACAAATAAATAATGTCGTTTGTTTCGTCAAAACCGAACTACGTGGGTTTGATTCTCATCGGATGTGAGATACGTAGGCAACCTCCATCAGGTCCAACTTCACCTTTTGAAAAATGGCCGGAAAATCAAAACTAACTTTTGTACTAAATAAAGTCGGTGACGCTGTTTTTAAAAATAGCCGAATGTTCCCGAAAGGGACGCCGGAAGGCTAATTTCGTATAAACGGCCACCTTTGGGTCAATTTTGATTTCGATCGATTTACCCCACGGCCTTAAAAAGCCTTCGTCCCCGAGACGTTGAAAGGCCGTGATTGAAAACTGATTTTTTTATTTTTAGCAAAACAAAGTTGTTTTTCTTATTTAAATCACCTTAATAAATGTGCAGGATGAGCACGAATCAGAATAAATCATTTTCAATCTTTAGCGAGGTCCCTCAGCAGCTCCGTATATGGTGGAACGATTTGGAAGACAGTAGCAAAAAGGTAGTAGGGAGAATTCTGGGAGGTTTGGTTGATTTGTTGAATATCGAGCCAAGGGAAGACATCATCAAGGCACTAGTATCTTTCTGGGATCCGACCCGCAATGTGTTCCGTTTTGTTGACTTTGAATTGACGCCCACATTAGAGGAAATTGCGGGCTATGCAGGACTAAATGGGAAATTAAGAGGACAATACCTGCTCTCACCAAGACCGGTATCTCCACATGGGTTTCTGGATTTGCTGAGCATTAGTCGGAAGGTGAAAAATGATGATCTGCTGAAGGGATGTTGCGATCTTCAATTCTTATATCAACGGTACGGCACTCCTCGGGGTTTTGAAGAGTCAAACCTTGGACCGACTCACGCAGGGAATAGAACCAAGTGGGAGGCCAGACGAATTCTAGCATTCATAACGACATTCTTGGGGATTGTGATTTGTCCGCGCGAAGATAAGAAAATAGAGATAAGTCCGGTAGGAATAGCCGATGTTGCAATCAAAAAGGCTACCAGCACGGTGGTCCCTTTGGTTTTGTCCGAAATCTATCGAGCCTTGACTGTATGCCGAGAAGGGGGCAATTTCTTCCAAGGTTGCAATCTGTTACTCCAATTATGGATGCAAGAACACCTCCATCATCGAACACAATACATGAATCATGGGTTGACCGGAAAAAACTGTATCAGGGGTTTCGAAGAACGGATGATGGGTGCTGTATTCCCTGAAGGCATCGAGGCATGGCTTGCACGACTGAGCTCAATAGAAGCCGATCAGATTGAATGGGCGTTCGGGTGGTTGCCCGATACTGAAGTAATATATATGGCAGCCGAGGAGTGTTATATCCTTCTGATGGGGATCCGCAAGTGTCCAACCATATGTCCCTCACCGTGTATTACGTCAACTAGGAAGGTTTCAGGTTATTCCTACCGATCAAGACCCGAGGAAATACGCCATTGAGTTGAGCCCGGGAGTCGTATTCCCCGAAGAGAAGATTAGAAGGCTGTGGCACGAATGTCGATTCCTTGAGCCCAAAACCATGGTCCGGGAACTAGCTAAGGGAGAGGTAGACCCAAAGTACAACGTGTGGTTCGGGAAAAGATTTCAGATTCGTCGGAAATGTTCTAAAAGAGCCCATGTCCAACAGTTCACGGAAGATTCACAGGAACAATGGAAGTGGTTAGCAAAGGAGGAGGGGTACAGGACGAAAATTGGCAGGATAGAACAGCAGGTCCGGGACCTTCAGTTCGAGAAGAACGTGCAAGCTGCCACCGACGAAGGAGATAAAAAGAAGTTGGCACAAGAAAATGACTTCTTGAGAGCTCAAATCCAGCAAATGAAAAGAGATGCTGACAGACAGTCGAGGAGTCGGGCCGACGAAAAATTGATAAGGGGTTTGAGAAGCCAAGTCACCGACATCCAAAGAGAATTGGACGAGTCAAAAGCCCAAATAACGAGGATCCGTGCTAGCTGGAAAAAGGAGGCACATCAACATGCACTTCACCTAAAGCGGGTGGAAGAAGATTACACCGATATCATCACTAGCCTGAGGGAAGCAAATGTTGTCCTTAGGGAGCGGGTTTTCAAGCAAGCCCAAGATGCCAGAGCAGACCTCGACCGCTGCCACAATTTGATGGCCCGACTGCAAGGACAAGTGGATAGGCTCCTAGATCAAGTCACCAACAATGCTCGAAGATTGGGGGCGAAAAACCCAGCAAATAGAGCGGCTACTCGGAGAAAGGGATATGATCAAGGATAGAATTGGAGAAATCGGGCACTATGTCACCATGAAGTGCCTAGCTTGTGAACGAATGCCCCGCGCCGATCTTTTCGCTTCAATTATGGGTTATGTTCATCGGATCATGGAAGAGTTGAGGGAACTGCACAAGGACCTCACACCAAGGCCCGCGGCAAGGCCGAATGATGCCTCGCGGGCCCCCAGGAGTTTTAGGGCATTAGATTTTTGATTGAAAATGTATTTTGAAATGTTGAGTCAAGCTAGTTGGCATTTTTATCTTTACTTTCCCAAGTCAAGCATTTTCTTTTGTTTTGCTGATTGTTGTAAGACGTGTTTTGTAACTACACGGTTTTATTTGATATAAAAGTTACTGAATTTTGCCACAATCTTGTTACCAGAACTACGCTCGGTCTGATTCACGCGGGGTCGTGATACGTAGGCAATCCACATAAGATTCGACCACCACTAAAAAGAAAGGAATCCATAGGTTAAATAACAATAAGGCTTGCAAAGATAGTCGAAAAAGAAAAAAAAAAAAAAAAAAAAGAAGAAAAAGAAAGAAAAAGAAAAAGGGCCGGAATGACGCATGTTAAAGAGTACACGTAGAAAGGGTTATTTGGTTAGGTGCATTGCATCCAACGTGCTATAACATATCTGTCAAACTCGGTGAACTAACAAGTTTGTTGCGTATTCCGGAAAGTTTAGCAGTTGGTTTGACAGAATATACTGGCCAGCCATCACTACCGCACTAGATCCAAAGGACCAGTTACAGTAAGCATGTCGAGTTCTGGCAAGAGTCTCGAGGAAGAAAAATCCGAGTTACAAATCATGAAAGAAGAGGTAGACCGGTTAAAACAACAGATAACAGAGATGCACCTGGCCTGGGCCAGGGAACAGTCTTCACCAAACCGCCCTACTCTCGCCTCCGCTCCGGAACATCCGCCCATCGATCCTTCAACAAGCGCCCCGAGCTATCCATACTTTCAGGGGGAAAATCCATATGCCACCCACATTCCACCAGCCAAACCAAATCCTCCTCCAGTCACCCCTGTTTTTGTGGCACCTCCACCTGCTCCTCTGCAAAGGCCGGCCAGCGAGCCATATGTTCAGATCCATGACAACTCTTACTATCCTCCAGAGCCTACTTTCAGGGCTCCTGAACCACAATCACATACACCTCACTGGGATAATCCGGCAGAACCGGAAAAGCACTTCCAAAGTTCGGAACACGAGGAAGTTGTCAGAAAAGTTAAAAGCCTGGAGCAGTCCTTCAGGAACATGCACGGTTTGGGCAACCAGGTCAGCGTCGCCTATAAGGATCTGTGTCCATTTCCGGACGTCCAGTTGCCAGCAGGATTTAAAATGCCCAAATTCGACCTATACGAGGGGCATGGTGACCCGGTGGCCCACCTGCGAGGGTTTTGCAGTAAAATGAGAGGGGCCGGAGGACGGGACGAGCTTCTGATAGCTTACTTCGGCCAGAGTCTGGGAGGATCGGCGCTGGAGTGGTACACTAGACAGGATCCCGGTAGATGGTTTACGTGGGATGATTTGGCTCAAGCTTTTATCGGCCAGTTCCAGTACAATCTTGAGATAATCCCCGACCGCCTATCATTGCTAAAATTAGAGAAGAAGCCTGCTGAAAGCTTCAGGGAATTTGGTTTCCGATGGAGGGAACAGGCGGCCAGGGTGGATCCACCGATGAGAGAGAGCGAGATGGTGGACTACTTCTTTCAGACATTAGAGCCCACCTACTTCGGACATCTGGTAACGTCCGTAGGTAAATCATTCACCGAGGTGATAAAAATGGGGGTATGATCGAGGAAGGTTTGAAGGCCAACAAGATCATGAGTTACTCAGCACTGAAAGCCACCACTCAGGCTATCCAAAGTGGTACTGGAGGAGTACTGGGGAAAAAGAGGAGAGAGGAAGTTGCGGCCGTCGAGTCCGGGGCATGGTTCAGAAATAGAGGCCCCGCACCCCAATATAGCCCACCCCAGCCTCACCACCAAAATTACTCTCACAACCCATATAACCACCCGCAACATTACTATCCCGCACCTGATCCCCATTTTACTGTCCACCACGCACAGTCATATTCCGCACCTCCCGTCCATGCACCGTGGCGTGCACCAAACCCGCAAAACAATCACCCACCCCCAAGAGCTTACAGAAACCCCTCGGGCGCGAGTTTCCGTCCGAACCAAGCATTCAGGGGCGACAGGGCGCCGAGGCCAAAGACTTTCACTCCCTTAGGAGAGTCTTACACCAGTCTGTTCCACCGGTTGAAGCAAGTAGGGTTGCTAAATCCGGTTGAAGCTAAGCTACCAAACCCCCTCCCGAAGAACCTGGACCATTCAATAAATTGTGCCTACTGCTCGGGATGTCCGGGGCACGATACAGAAAAGTGTTGGAGGCTAAAGACGGCCATCCAGGAGCTTATTGACACTCGCAGGATTGAGGTCCATACTCCAACAGAGCCCAACATCAACCAAAACCCGCTTCCAACTCATCATGAGACCAATATGATCGAGTTGGTACGGGCGGAGGAAGGAAAGGAGAAAGCCTCTCAGACTGTAATGATGATTAAGTCTAGCGGGGCAGGAACGAGAAAAGGGCCAAGCCTTGATGAGTCGCCCAGTTGCAAGAAGGACATACCAGGAGAGTCGGAAGCAGGAAAGGAAAGTGTGAACGAAGTACCGGTGAAGCCGGCCAAGATAGTTGTACCAGGGGCAGCAATCAAGCCCATCCTGACAGTAGCAGGCGTTCGAATGGATCCTTTCATCATCCAGCCGGCAACACAGTTGCCAGTAACTGATAGCCGGGCTGTCCCATGGAATTATGCTCGGATTACAACGACCTACAGAGGAAAGGAGGTGAAAGAGGAAGTTTGTGAAGCCCAAGGGTTGACCCGCTCGGGGAGATGTTTTGCCCTTGCGGAATTGAGGAAGACCACTCCGGCAGTATTGAAAAAGCCGGTCACTGATGAAGAAGCGGAAGAATTCTTGAAAAAGATGAAGCTGCACGACTACTCCGTCTTAGAGCAATTGAAGAAGACTCCGGCGCAAATATCATTGCTATCCTTGCTGATACATTCTGAAGAACATCGGCAAGCATTGATGAAAGTCCCGAATGAGGCACATGTACCGGATAAAATCTCAGTGAGCCATTTGGAGAAGATCACCAATAGGATCTTCGAAGCAAATCGGATCACCTTCACCGATGACGAGTTGCCCGAGGAAGGCACTGAGCACAACAGGGCTTTATATCTTACGGTGAAGTGTGAAGAGGCGGTGGTTACCAAAGTCTTGGTCGATAATGGGTCCAGTGCTAACATTTTTCCTCTCTCTACACTGGGCAAATTAAAAGTAGACATCGGCAAGGTACGCAAGAACAGCGTATGTGTTCGAGGGTTTGACGGAGGAGGCAAAGCATCGGTTGGTGACATAGTGCTAATCTTGACAATTGGGCCAGTGGAGTTCACCATGGAATTCCAGGTGCTGGACATGGTGGTGTCATATAACCTCCTGATAGGGCGACCATGGATCCATGCCGCAAGAGCAGTTCCATCCAGCTTGCACCAACTCGTCAAGTTCGAGTGGGACCAACAGGAGATCGTCGTCCATGGAGAGAACGATCCACAATCGGGCACCATCATTCCCTTTGTTGAAGCAGAAGAAGATGTTGGGCCGTGGGTATATCAGGTCTGCGATGTGGTGTCCGCCAACCGAGTTCCGGAAGGGGAATGCATTCCCGATGACAGGACAATTACTGCAGATGTCATGGTGGCTCACGAAATGTTGCAACATGGTTTCATACCCGGTAAAGGTCTAGGTGCATCTCTGCAAGGAATCATACAACCGGTATCGATGGTCGAAAACTTGGGAACCTTCGGCTTGGGATTCCATCCAACATCAGAGGACATCCGGCGAGCAAAGAGGAACAAGCAGAAGACATGGGTGCTCCCAAAGCCTGTTCCACGCCTTTCCAAATTTTTTGTCAGGTCCGGAGCAAGAGGATATCCAACGACAAGGATTCCCGGTCCCACGATCAGGCCAGATGAAGAGTTCTTTAGGAAGTTCGAGGACCTATTCACAGATGTATGTATGCTCGAGGACGGTGAAGGATCCAGTCATGCCGAGATACAATTTGTGGGACCAAAGGCAAAACTGAATAATTGGAAGGCTACTCCTCTCCCTGTCCGGAAGGAGTCTTGGTAGTTTGTCTTGGATTGTTTTTCTTTCGAAATTTTGTGTTGGGGGTTTGTCCCCAGAGTAAAATCCAGTTTGTTTTTAGTTCGTTTTTTATTTTGAGTTTGCAGTTTGTTTTCCCTTGTACCATTCTCCTTAATGAAAATTTGGTTCCCTTCGCGTCTAATTTTGTTTATTTTTCCTTCTTTTTTACTTTTCTGAACAGCCTTCTTTCAACTGATCTTAATGATATGGCGTGCTTAAAGATTAATCAACCCAGTCTAGAAAGTCAATCGGGTTTGGAAATAATCACGCATGAAATAAGAAGTGACGAGAGTGAGTCAGAGTACGGCGATGATGAAGCCGTAGAAGAAATCGGTGAAGAATTAAGTCACTTTGAGGAAAAACCCAAACCGAATTTAAATGATACCGAGGCCGTTAATCTAGGGAATGCGGATGACGTCAAAGAAACTCGGATAAGTGTCCATATTGAACCCAATCTGAGAGAAGAATTGGTCAAAACACTCATGGAGTTTAAAGATATTTTCGCATGGTCGTACGACGACATGCCAGGACTCAGCACTGATCTAGTGGTTCATAGATTACCCACCGATCCGGCATATCCTCCCGTCAAGCAAAAGCTGCGGAAATTCAAGACGGAGATGAGTGTGAAGATTAAGGAGGAGGTAACCAAGCAGTTGCAGGCGAAAGTCATTCGTGTCACTCGATACCCTGAATGGTTGGCTAACGTAGTACCAGTGCCAAAGAAAGACGGAAAGATCCGAGTATGCGTGGACTATCGCAATCTCAACAAGGCAAGTCCTAAGGATAATTTCCCACTTCCCAATATCCATATCCTGATTGATAATTGCGCCGGACGCGAAATTGGATCCTTTGTGGACTGTTATGCGGGATATCATCAGGATTTTGATGGATGAAGAGGACGCAGAAAAGACGGCTTTTATCACACCGTGGGGGACTTATTGCTACCGAGTGATGCCGTTTGGTTTGAAGAATGCGGGAGCAACATATATGAGGGCGATGACTACGGTATTCCATGACATGATACACAAGGAAATTGAAGTGTACGTGGATGATGTGATCGTGAAATCCAGACGTCAAGAGGACCATGTTGCTGACCTCAGGAAGTTCTTTCAAAGACTCCGAAGGTACGACATCAAGCTTAATCCGGCCAAATGCGCATTCGGAGTTCCATCGGGAAAGCTGCTAGGATTCATCGTCAGCCGACGGGGCATTGAGTTGGACCCATCCAAAATCAAGTCCATTCAGGAGTTACCCCCGCCGAAGAATAAAACAGAGGTAATGAGTCTGTTGGGAAGGTTGAATTACATCAGTAGGTTTATTGCCCAGCTTACGGCAACCTGTGAACCCATATTCCGCCTATTGAAGAAAGACGCTGCGATAGAATGGACGGCGGAATGTCAGGAAGCGTTTGACCGGATCAAAGGGTATCTGTCAAATCCACCCGTACTAGTTCCGCCTGAGCCAGGTAGACCCCTGATTCTTTATCTGACAGTCTTGGAGAATTCGTTTGGCTGCGTACTGGGACAGCATGATCTTACTGGCAGGAAGGAACGGGCCATTTACTACCTCGGTAAGAAATTTACAGTCCACGAGGTCAAGTACACTCATCTAGAAAAGACATGTTGCGCCCTGACTTGGGTAGCCCAAAAGCTGAAACACTACTTGTCTTCTTACACCACTTACCTCATTTCGCGTTTGGATCCGTTGAAGTATATTTTCCAGAAACCTATGCCTACGGGGAGGTTAGCAAAATGGCAAATATTACTTACGGAGTTCGACATCATATACGTGACAAGGACGGCTATGAAAGCTCAAGCCCTGGCCGATCACTTAGCTGAAAATCCCGTTGATGACGAATACGAACCCTTGAGGACGTATTTTCCAGACGAAGAGGTGTTGCAAATTGAGGGGTTAGAACTAACCAAGGATCCGGGGTGGAAGCTCTTCTTCGACGGAGCGGCGAACGCAAAAGGAGTCGGAGTAGGGGCTGTGCTCATATCTGAAACAGGACATCATTATCCTGTTACTGCTCAACTGCGTTTTCATTGCACCAATAATATGGCTGAGTACGAGGCATGTATCTTGGGGTTGCGATTAGCGGTGGACATGGATGTACGGGACGTCTTGGTCTTGGGGGACTCGGACCTTCTGGTACATCAGATTCAGGGAGAATGGGAAACCAGAGATTTAAAGCTTATCCCGTATCGTCAGTGTTTGCATGATTTGACCAAACGCTTTCGATCGGTAGAATTCAGGCACATCCCAAGGATGCATAATGAGGTCGCCGACGCGTTGGCTACTTTAGCATCAATGCTACATCACCCGGACAAGGTTCGTGTCGATCCGTTACATATCCATGTCCGGAATCAACATGCTTATTGTAATGTGATAGAGGAAGAGGTGGATGGTGAGCCGTGGTTTCATGATGTCAAGGAATACCTCAGGTTAGGAGTATACCCAGAACAAGCAACCGGAGATCAAAAGCGAGCTATTCGGCGGTTGGCGAACGGATTTTTCCTTAGTGGAGGGGTGCTGTACAAAAGAACCCCAGACTTGGGATTGTTGAGATGTATAGATGCAAGTCAAGCCACAACAGTGATGACGGATATACACTCGGGAGTTTGCGGACCACACATGAGCGGATACGTATTGGCAAAGAAGATTCTTCGAGCGGGATATTATTGGCTCACTATGGAGCGGGATTGTATAAGTTTCGTGCGAAGATGCCATCGGTGTCAGATACACGGAGATTTGATTCATTCTCCGCCGACTGAATTGCATACAATGTCCGCACCATGGCCGTTTGTCGCATGGGGTATGGATGTTATTGGACCTATTGAGCCTGCAGCTTCCAACGGTCATAGGTTCATTCTGGTAACGATTGATTATTTTACCAAGTGGGTGGAGGCCAAAACATTCAAATCGGTGACCAAGAAGGCGGTAGTGGACTTCGTACACTCCCACATCATTTGTAGGTTTGGAATTCCAAAGATGATCATTACAGATAACGGTGCAAATCTTAACAGTGGATTGATGAAAGAGGTATGTCAACAGTTCAAGATTACACACCGAAATTCCACACCGTATCGCCCAAAAGCAAACGGTGCGGTCGAGGCAGCAAACAAGAACATAAAGAAGATATTGAGGAAGATGATAGAAGGGTCTAGGCAGTGGCATGAAAAGTTACCATTTGCGCTGTTGGGTTATCGCACTACCGTCCGGACTTCGGTAGGTGCAACTCCTTACTTGTTGGTATACGGGATTGAAGCAGTAATACCCGCAGAAGTTGAGATTCCATCCCTCCGAATCGTCGCTGAAGCTGAGATTGATGACGACGAGTGGGTCAAAACCCGATTAGAGCGATTGAGCTTGATCGATGAAAAGAGATTGACAGCAGTATGTCACGGCCAATTGTATCAAAAGAGAATGGCGAGAGCATACAACAAGAAGGTACGTCCCAGGAAATTTGAAGTGGGACAGCATGTGCTTAAGAGAGTTCTACCACATCAGGCCGAGGCGAAAGGCAAGTTCGCTCCAAATTGGCAGGGACCATTTGTGGTGACTAGAGTATTATCCAACGGCGCTCTATGTCTGACTGATGTTGAGGGAAGATGCACCGATATGGCTATCAATTCTGATGCGGTCAAGAGATATTATGTGTAATTCTTTAATGCATTTGTCAACGTTTGGTTTCGTTTGTGTGTATTTGGCATTTTTCGGAGAATGAAATGACAGGAGGCAATTTTTCTACTACCCAAACACTTTAACCTTTGTTTCCCCATTTGAGCCTTAATTATTCTTTCATATACCCTCTTTCGGAATCATCAAGGAAGATGCGTAACAGAATAGAAAAGAAACAAAGAAGTAATACAAGAAAAAGTGAACTACGTTCGACCTGATTCCTCAAGAAGGATACGTAGGCGCCACACGGCTCGGTCGTAATAAAATAAAAATCAAAAAATCCCCCAAGCAACAAAACTGGGGCAGAAGTCATTGTTTCGTTGGAAATATAGTGTGGATTCCGAAAGTTGTAATAAGCTAACCGTTGAGGCTAAACCCCTTTCTTCAGCCTCACGCGCAGAAACCATATCAAGAACCAGAAAGACCTCTCGATCGGTATTTGAGAAGTGCCAAGTCATGTGAATGAAAGCCAAGAGTGACATCCCGACCCTCGATTGAATCCAGAATGCACAAGCCGAAAGGGGATAACGCTCTAGAGGGAATCTCAGGGGGTGATACCCCGCCGCAAGGAAAGAAAGCATAAATGAGAGAGTCTTAACGGTGAAAACCCTCGCGGGCACCTTAAGGCGAAGGAAGTCGAGAGAAGTAAAATGAGAGAGTCTTACGGTGAAAACCTTCACGGGCACCTTAAGGCGATGGGAGATAGAGAGAAATGAGAGAACCTCATTAGTGAAAACCCTTTGAAGGGCACTGTGAGGTGACAGGACGAGATGGTTACAAGATGTCTGCATGAGACAGGGTTTGGACATCCGTTTACCTCTAGCAGGACGCGGCATCGGAAAGTGATTGATATGAATAGACTGGGTAGTTTAATCTCAAAGGCGCGGCATAACCATTGGATCAGGCACACATTCAGATAAGTTTTCCTATTTTTGAGTTCAGAAAAGTTTTTCTCTTCTTTTGTCATTTGCGGTCAGTATTCTTTTCTTTTCTTTCATTTTTCGAAAATTGATTTTTTCAAAGCTTACTACCGAGTCTCCCAAAGCAGTATATTGAAGGTGAATAGGCATGGAACAAGGCAATGAGACAGAAGTCGTTATGATAGTGAGATTGGGATGACAGGGTGAGTGGAAGGTTCGCAAGAATTATGGAGTATGATGGACACATGTGGCATGTCCGAAAGATGATTTCACGCAACAGATCACCGGCTAAAAAGAGTCGGATCAAACCAAAGAGTGGAATAAAAGGAAAGATGAGAGGTCGTTCGTGGAAAAAGCATCGTCCCAAGCAAGCGTCAACGTCGTCCTCAAAGTTCGAGAGAGGCCAAGCGGCTGAAAGAGAATGGCCTCAACAAGAGTGGCACGACCACTCGCGGCATTTTGAAACTAACAATTTTTCTTTGATTTAAAGCAGGAAAAGAGGGTCCGATGGCAGAAAAGCATACCGTCCAGAAGTTTATCAAACTGGGGCAGAAAATTTTCTCCCGTTGCGAAAATTTTCTGGAAAGCAAGACTCAGAGGATAAGGGTAGAAAGCAACGCAAGATTTCGGGAAATACCAGCTCCGAGCAGAATAGTTTTGAGAAAGGCCAGACGACACGATGGGGTAATATTTGAGCTTGGTATCACCCACAGCAGTTGTGGGAAAAATAAAACAATGGCTTCGAGATTCTCCTAGCAGTATTACATCCCATAATTTGTTCGAGGAGGCAAAAGCGTGAGTCCCAGAGGAGGTATGGGAAGAAGGAAGAAAATGAGGGGTGAAGGAAACAAAGAATACTTCCTCAGCAGCATCACCCCCAGCAGGCGAGTAAACAGTCCCAAAAATATCCCCACCAGCCAGAAGAAAAGTAACACGACCTAGGGGAAAGCAATTCCAAGACAGGATAATGCAGAAGAGAAGGTAGTCCGGGAGGCAATGCAGGAAGAAGAAAATGGTAACAAGAGGCAAAGGAAGGTAATCAAGATAGGATGAAATCAGTGAAGTTGTAGTTGAAATCAGGAAGCCCGCCTGGAGAATGGAGTGGCGATTTAGTTTTGAAGTTGTAATTGAAGTCAGGGAGCCCGCCTGGAGAATGGAGTGGCGATTTAATTTTGAAGTAGTAATTGAAGTTAGGGAGCCCGCCTGGAGAATGGAGTGGCGATTTAGTTTTGAAGTTGTAATTGAAGTCAGGGAGCCCGCCTGGAGAATGGAGTGGCGATTTAATTTTGGAGTTGTAGTTGAAGTCAGGGAGCCCGCCTGGAGAATGGAGTGGCGATTTTTATTTTGAAGTAAGTAGTTGAAGTCAGGGAGCCCGCCTGGAGAATGGAGTGGCGATTTAATTTTGAAGTTGTAGTTGAAGTCAGGGAGCCCGCCTGGAGAATGGAGTGGCGATTTAATTTTGAAGTAGTAATTGAAGTCAGGAAGCCCGCCTGAAGAATGGAATGGCGATTTAATTTTGAAGTTGTAGTTGAAGTCAGGGAGCCCGCCTGGAGAATGGAGTGGCGATTTAATTTTGAAGTTGTAGTTGAAATCAGGGAGCCCGCCTGGAGAATGGAGTGGCGATTTTATTTCGAAGTAGTAGTTGAAGTCAGGGAGCCCGCCTGGAGAATGGAGTGGCGATCTGTTTTAATTTGGTAGAGGAAAGCGGTAGAATGTAACATAAATCTCCGGCATGAATCCAAGTTTGTAAGAAGAGAAGAAGCATCAGAAGGAACGCCAAGTCAGAGAGGATGGCAAGGAGCGCGACAAGATCAAGTTAAAAAGGATAGATAAGAACTTGTAGTACTGTAACTTAGTCTAGCTTCTTGTTTTTGTTGCTTAGTGCGGTGTAACATGGAGATCGGCTAAGCAGTGGTAACAGCAGTAACAGTGGTAACAGCAGTAACAGCGGCAACAGCAGTAACAGCGAGATCGCAACAGTCATGGTAGTCCCAGGCTACCAGAACTTCCCGAACTACATTGACCTGATTCCCTTTTAGCCAGGGATATGTAGGAGACCTTCTCAAGCAAAGGTTCGGTCAAACTTTTCAAAAAATGCTTCATACGGAGTGCTCGAATGGGCAAAATCGCTTATATCCGCTCACTTATCTTTGCACGAAAACGCTGCGTGTTTACGCGCAAAGAGGGGCAGCTGTGAGCACGTGATTTTTGCCTTACCTGAGAAGTACTCCCAGAAAATTCAAAATAAAAAATAGTTTCGTGTTGGGCATGATTTTTGGGATTTTGTGTTATTTTATCTTTTTGTGTGCATGTCTATTTATTTAAATTAATAAAATACAAAAAAAAAATATATACATTAGGTTTTGCATTTTTAGTGTTTGATATCAAGATTATGTGATTTACATTTTTTAGGTGATATGTAATTATGTAGGATAATTGTAGTGGAAAATGTAATTGTGTTACAAGTTAATATATATATAATATATATATATATATATATGTAATACATCTGGTGACACAATTAAATTTTTTACTACAATTATCCTACATAATTACATATCACCTAAAAATGTAAATCACATAATTTCGATATCAAACACTAAAAATGCAAAACTAATGTATATTTTTTTGTATTTTATTAATTTAAATAAATAAACATGCACACAAAAAGATAAAATAACACAAAATCACAGAAATCATGCCCAACACGAAACTATTTTATTTTGAATTTTCTGGGAGTACTTCCCAGGTAAGAAAAATCACGTGCTCACAACTGTACCTCTTTACTCGGGACACGCAGACTTTCAGTGCAAAGATAAGTGAACGGATGTACATGATTTTGCCCATTCAACACTACCAGTGTAGGCATTTTTGCAAGATTTGACCAGGTACAACAGCTGAAGGTCTCCTACATGTCCACCAGTACAAGGAGGATCAGGCCGATGTGGTTCGGGAAGTTGCGGTAAGCTGGGAGCCCCACCATGGCTGATGCGATCTCGCTGTTGCTGCTGTTGCCTGTTCTTCTAACATCTTTGCTTGTTACCATGACCTGCCCTGGCTGATTCCTCGATATTTGCAACGCTAAGCGACAAAAACAGGCTAGAACTAAGTTACGGTACTGCAGTTCTTGTGCTGTCCTTTTTAGCCGATGCTTAGTCGCTCCTTGCCATGCCTGTCGACTTGGCGTTTGCCATGAGCTCACTTCGCTGCTTCTGGACGGACTCTTGGGCAATTCTTGTTGTTCTACTTTCTCTGCAAATTAAAGCGAATCGCCGCTCCCGTCTCGGCGAACACACGCCCCATTACTACTTCGAAATAAAATCGCCACTCCCGTCTCCAGGCTCCCTGACTTCAGCTGCAACTTCAAAATTAAATCGCCACGCCACATTCTTCGAGCAGGGCTCATGACTTCGCTCACTACTGTAAAGTTAAAGCCGCCACTCACTTCTCCCGAGCCGGCATCCCGGCCAGATATACGCTTCGAAAAGTTAAATAAGCCTACTCGGATTTCTCCCAGTGCGGCTCCCTGACTTCGACTACTCACTTCAAAATAAAATGCCACTCCATACTCCGGGGCCGCGGGCCACGACATACTCGACCTCGAAATAAAATACGCACTCCATCCCTGGAGCGGAGCTGACTTCAACTTCAATACAACCTCTAGCCACTCCAGCGGCTCCACGGCTCAATTACAACTTCAAAACTAAATCGCCCAGCTCCACCTCGAGCGGGCTCATAAGCTGGTCTCCACCCCAGATAAATCGCAGTTCCATTCTGGCGGGGAATCACAACAATTACAACTTCAAAACCTAAATGCACCCTCCAAATACAGGCAGATGCTCTGATTTCAACTACCTTCGCTGATTTAAATCTGAGCCCTTTCTGCCTGCTGTTACCATTTTATTCTTCTGCGTACCTACATTTATATATACACGTATCTCTCTTGGATTTAGGTGTGTTACTTTCTTCTAGCTGGTGGGGATATTTACAGGACTGACTACCTAAAACAACAGGGGTGTCTTGGCATTGCTTGTTTCTCGCCCTGCATTTTTCGCTAACCCTTACCTCTCTAGAACTCACGCCTCTAAGTATATGGGATCTCTTGCTAGGAGAATCTCGAAAGCCATTGTTTTATTTTCCCTGAAATGCGAGTGATGCAGCAAATAATACCTGCAATCAATCTATCTGATGCAACCTTTCTGAAACTATTGCAGGAGCTATTTCCTCGAATCTGCGTTGCTCTGCATATCCTCTGAGTTGCTTTCGAAGAACTGGCGAACGCCCACCGCGACTGATAAACTACCGAGTGCATTCACCGTCGGGCCTTCTGCTAAGGCAGAAGGTCAGTGGTTTCAAGATGCGTGGCCTCGTGCTGAACGGAGCCGCTCTTTCGGTGCTGGCCTCTCTCGGAGGACGACGTTGGCGCTGAGCGACATGCCGTCTTTCCTTTTATTCCTCTTTGAACTGATAAAGATAACGCGGTGATGTGCGTGAAATCTCTTGGACATGCCCATGTGTCCATCATGCCTACGTAATTCTTCTTGAACACTCAGTGACTATGCGATGTTTACCAACGTAGACTACTGTGCTATTTTCGTTCGATGCCTATTATAACTTCAATATGCTACTTTGGAAGACAGTAGCAAGCTTTTGAAAAATCAATTTTCGAAAATGAAAAGAAGAATATTTGTGCCCATAAACTTTTCCGAACTCAAAAATAGGAAAACTATCGAATGTATTAGCAATCAGTGGGTGCCTTTGAGATTAAACTACCCAATCTATTCATATCAATCACTTTATGATGCCGTACTAGAATAAACGGATGTCCAAACCTGTTTCCATTAGAACATCTTTGTAGCAAATGCACAGATACTATTTTGGTCTAGAAAGGGTTTTCCTTAATGAATTCTCTCATTTCTCTCTATACTCCCAATAAGCCTTAAAATGCCGTGAAGATTTTCCGCCCGTAAGACATCTCTAAAATTTTACTACTGCAACCTCCTTACGCCTTAAAGACATCGAAGTTTCCCACCGTTAATACCTACCGTTGTAATAAACTCACTGCGCGTATCGCCACGAGATGCATACAGAAAACGTATCTACACACAAACTGGCCAAATCACAGACTAATCGAACAAGATAATCACTCTTAGCCATTCGCATGACAACCTCTCCAATGAATTCTGCAATTTAGCAATATGAACCTGGCAGCGTGAAGAGAGAAGGGTTTAGCCTGTGTGCTTGGGAATACATATGGCAATGACCACTTGATTTTGTTGCTTGGGGAATTTTGATTTTTATTTTATTATAACTTGGCCGTCTTAGTCGAACCGGCGTAGTTCACATAACCTATATTACTCTTTGACAACACGTGCATTACGCATTTTCCTTGATAGTCAAAGAATATAAAGAATAGTTAAAAACAAATGAAAACAAGCTTAAAATGAATAATAGAAAAAACCATCTCCTCTGTCATTTCATTTTCAGAAAAATGCAAATACACAAGCAGAAAACTATTACTTTGGTATGTAAATTACACATATCTCTTGGCTACATCGAAATTAATATAATATATACGTACGCTCCCTCAACATCCGTCGAACATAGAGTAGCCGTTAATACTCCCAATTACGCCTTAATGGTCACTGCCAATTTAGGCGAATTTTTCGCTCGGCGATAAATTCTCTTTCAGCATGTTTATCACTTCAAATATGCAGGGCATACCTTCTTGTTGCAATAACTCTCGCCCATTCTCCCTTTGAATTAGCCGTGACATCTTCTTGTCAATCTCTTTCGTATTCAGCCAATTTGCTAATCGAGTTTTATTATTGTCGTCAATCTCGGCTCACATGACGGTGGAGATAGAATCTCAACCTGCGAATTTGTCTACTTCAATCCATGCTCCCTGTAAATAGGGGTTGCACCTACCGAAATCCCGAAAGCCTTGTCTGTGTGGGGGCCGATGTAGATACATATGTCTGATAGTCTCTTTTCATCCCTTGTGCATTCTGTAAGATATATAATAATCATCTTTAAATTCCCAACTTCTACAAAGATATTAGGGAGATATCTGAAGTCCTACCGCCTCTTGAGTCAGCAATTTGAAGCAACCATACTAATAAAATAATCAATGCGTACAGAATGGGCTATGACCGTGGCTAAACCCATAAATCTGACATCAGTACCGAAATGCGACTATGGTCTTGAACATTGTAATACCAACGTGGAAGCGGAAAATGAATCAAATCTCCGTATCGACGCGATGGCATCTTCACCGCAAGCCATATCCGCTCCACTGAATGAAGCTGATAATATCTCTTCGAAATGCTAACTGCAATCATGTCATTTGTGTGTCACAAACTCAGTGTCATCCCTTGACCCAGTAGCTTGACACATCTATACCCATCTCAACAATCCCCAGGCTCTGGGTTGCTATACAGCACCCCTCCACTAAGGAAAAATCCGTTCGCTAACGTATCTTTGTTTCTGCTGCAAGTACTACCCACCAACACGAGGCGGTCACTGACATCATGAAACTGCAACCCCTGTACCTCTGAATAATGTTTTAGTATGTGTTGTTGCTTTTGGTTGAGGTTCCGGGGGCCTCGGAGTGATTTCGGGTGGTCAATCTTTAAAAGTAGCACATTTTCAGTTGTTGGTGTTGTAGAGATGTTTGAATTCTACTGACTGGAAACGTTTAATCAAATCATGCAAACCTTGGCAGTATAGATAAACTAAATCTCTGGTTTCCCCATTCTCCGCAATTGATGTACGAAGGTCAGTCACTACGAGATAAAGGAAGATCGCAAATACATCAATAATCCTTGTATTATCCACCTTGGAAATACATGCCTGCATACTAGCTTATCAATATAATGCAATGAAAACACCTTGATTAGCATTATGAATAATGTCTCCTGTTCAGATATGAAGCGGCCCTACTCCGATAAAAAAAATTCGCCCGCTCAATCGAAGAAAACTCAGCCTGGATAGTTGGATTCTAACCACTATTCTGGCACCTCGCCGTGCAGAAAATGCGATCCTCAAAGGTAAATTGTTAAAATCATCAACGAGATTTTCAACTTAGAATATTCGGCGGGCTTAATTTAATACGTCCTTATGCGTATATGATGTCGAATCCGTAAGTATTATTTGCCATTTTTGCTAACACTCACCGTAGACATAGGTTGCAGAAATATACTTGACGGACGAGCGAAATGAAAATTTTCCGTGTAAGACAAATAATGTTGACTTTTAGGCTTGCAAGTGGCTCGACAACTCTTTCTAGATAAGGTGACCTCGTGGACAAATGGCCGGGTCACTGCGCGTGCTCATCTTTGCCCGATGTACGGCAAACGAATTCTCAAGACCGTCGGATAAAAATGAAGTCTCAGCGAGACATTTCTGGTGAATTTGGCAAATGCCACATTCGGTCAAACACTCCTATGATACGCATTCTATCGCGGTAAAATGCTGCAGTAAATGAGGAATATGGGATTCCCGCGAGTTGCAATGAATGCGTGTAATTCAACTTATACAACGGGAGCTCATTACCTCTGTTTTATTGCTTGGCGGGGGTAACTCGAATAGACTTGATTTTGGATGGGTCTGACTCAATGCCCCGTCGGCTAACAGCAGCGTTCCCGATGGAACTCCGAATGCGCATTTGCTGAATTAAAGCTGATGTCGGCTACCTTGAGTCTTTGAAAATGCGAGATTCGGCGGCTATGCGTGCGCGTCTCGAATTTCTGATATCATCCACCGGCCCTGCTCTGCGCGTATATGTCGTGGAAATATAGTCATCGCCACCATTATATGTTACTCTGCAGCCTGTAACCAAGCGGCATCACTCGTATGACTCGTCCCAACAATGTGATAAGCGATGTGCGTCCTCTTCATCATCAAAATACGATGTTATCCCGCATGCTCACATGTAGTATTTCAGCGTCAGTATTATAATAGGGATATGGATAACAGAGAAGTGAAATTATCTAGAACTTGCCTTGTTAGATTGCGATAGTCCACGCATACCCAGTCTTTCCGTCACTAACAACATTGCGTGCTTGACCATTCGAAATTATCATTGTGCCAGTGACTCGCTGCAACTCTTGAATTTACCTCCTCATAATCTTCACACTCATCTCCGTCTTAATTTCCGCATTACTTGGCAGGAAAATCTGCGGATCGATAGGTAGCTCTATGAACTATTGCATCATCTTGAAGTCTGTAAATAATAGGTCTGCTGAGCAATGCGAAAAATATCTTTAAACTCAGTAGATGTTTGATTAATTCTTCTCTCGGATTGGGTTCAATATGGACCTCTCCGGGGACATGCCTGGCGTCATCGCATTCCCTAGATTAAGCGACACCATTATGGGCTAAATTCAGTTTAGGTTTTTCTGGGTGGCTTAGTGCCTACATTGCGTTTGCTCTGGCAACTTCCTTCATCAGCCCGTACTGACCAACTCGTCACTAAACTATTTCATGCGTGATTATTCCAAACATTATTTCTAAACTGGGGTTGATATCTTAAGCACGCATATCGTTAAGATCGGTTGAGAAAATTTGTTGAAAAAGTAAAAGAGGAAAAATAAACGCAATTAGGAACAAATTTTCATTAAAGAAGAATGTACAAGGGAAATATACAAACTCAAAATAAAAGCAGACTAAAAACAAATGCCCAGATACCTGCAGGGACAAACCCCAGGCCTAGAACTGAAAAGCAATCAGACAATACAATTCACTTCCGGAGGCGAGCTCAGTATTCAGTTTGCCTTTGGTCCAACAAATTGTATCTCGGCACGACTGGAATCCTTCACCGTCTCCTACATACATGCAGTGAATAGATCATAATACTAGGCTTGCTCATCCCCAGGCGATAAATGAGGACGTAAATCCCCAATATGTGTCACTGCTATCGGTGCTGACAAAAAATTTGGAAATGAACAGCTTTGGAAACACCATAATCTTCTGCTGTTCTCTTTACTCGCTTGAATATCTCAGTATTGGGTCAGAATCCCAAGCGAGGTTCCCATCGGCCAACTGATACGGTTGCAATATGTGCAATGCCTAGCCTAAGAATACCTCATAAAATGCGCATGTTGCAACACATTTCGTGAGGCTTGTATCTGTGTCATCGCTCCCCTTCGAAAATTGCCCTTATCACGGCGCGGCCCAACATCTATACCTTATTAAAGGAATGATGGTGCATTGTGTGGATGCGTTCTACTCCATGGGCAACGATCTCTGTTGAACCTCGAGGCCTGTACAGTAGTACAAGCTGAATAGAGCTATCTCTTAGCATCAATGAAGCCACCTATCAGGTGCATATGACTGCCGCATTGTCCATTGCACTAGCAATTCAGTGGTGAAACTCCAGCAGCCCCAGTATCAGATTAAGCACTATGTCACCAACCGATGCTGCCTCCGTCAAACCCTCGAACACATGCCATTGTGCTCTTGCAGTAATCTACAATTTGCCCCGTGTAGAAAATGGCCTAGCCTTGGGCCAGTCCCCACATCGGCGGGGCACTGGCCTTTACTGCTCACACTTCACCGTAAGATATAAACCCTATTATACCAGTGCCTCCTCCGAGCAACTATCATCGGTAGATAATCCGATTTACTGAAGATCTGTGTGATCTTACTCCCAATGCTGGCCCAGACTATCGGCTGCATCTGCACCATTCGAACTTTTAAATCAATGCTTTGCGATATTGTTCGAAGTGTATCAGCAAGGATAGCAATGACTATTTGTAACCTTCGGAGTGCTCAGCTACTCTAAATGAGTAGTCTCATGCAGCTTCATCTTTCAGAATTCTTCGCCTATTACGTGGCCGGCTTTGTCTGCCGATAATGCTCACCAATTCCTTTGAGAACAAAACATCTCACCGGCAGTGCAGCCCTTGGAAGCTTCACAAACTCCTCTTTCCTCCTTTCCTGCAGCCGATGGTGTAATCGGCATATTCAATAAGGACGGCCCCGACTATGGTGCAGCAGCGTGTTGCCGGCTGAATGATGAAAGTCCGTTCAACATACTCAGGATGAGCTTGGCTCTTGCCACTAATGCAACTATCTTAGCCGGCTCCTGATACTTTGTTCCTGCTCACTGCGTCTCTGGTACCAATATATTCTTTCTAGCCTAGAAGCGGCCTAAAGTAGAAAACTTAATACCGTTCACCTTACGTAGGTATATCATCATTACGGCTCTGAGAATGCCTTTCCTCACCGTACCAACTTCGATCATGTGTCTCATGTGGTTAGCGAATTTTGGTGTGTAGATACATTGGAAATCTGGACACCAATCTGCCTCAACTTCTGGATAAGCGTCTTAACCTCACGTACTATATATGCGTGCCCACGAACATCAGCCGGCTCGTACAATTTGCTAGTCAGGCTCGGAAGTTTAGTAGCAGCTTCAACCGGATTTGCGCAATCTACTTTCTTCAACCGATTAGACAGGCAGTGCGCAAAGCCTGCAGAAGTGAAAGTCTTTAATTTTCAGCATGCAATAAACCCACAAATGTTCGGAGCCGAAACTCGCGCCGGGAACAAGCTTCTGAGTGGAAACAACAATTTTGCGGGACTGCATGGCTCCATAGGCGGGAAGTGCGAAATGCAGACATGTGAGTGGGCAGCTCAAAATGGGGTCAGTAGAGATATGTTAAATTATTATATAGGTATGAAAACCAATTTTAATTGGTAAGTGGGCTATAATGAGACTTGCAGGCCATGCCCAGACTTCGGCATTTACCAACTCTACCTGCCAACTTTTCACGTACTCCTCATTGCCGCTAGGTGCTTTGGTGGCTCTTTAATCTTGTGCTTCATGATCTTGTTAGCCTTCAAACTTTCCTTATCATACCCCCATTTTATTACCTTGATGAAATATTTACTGCAGGCGTGCAGTATGCAGTATTAATATGCTCTGAAAAGTAGTCACATCACCGCTCTCTCTCATCGGTAGATCCTACAGCGCTATTCGAGCCAAATTCACGAGCTTTCAGCGAACTTCTTCTTCATTTTAGCAATGATAAACGTCGCATTATCTGGGTATGCTAGGCAGCACCGCTTGTTAAATCAACGTAAATGCATCTGCTGAGATCTGTCTAGTGCCACTCCCGACGCCGTCCTGAACTGGCAATAAATATCAGCTTCGTCCGTCCTCGGCCCTCTACGTTTTCTTGCAAAACCTCGCGGGTCTTATTTAGGTATGCATCTCCCTCGCTATAGGTAGTTGGGCATTTTCGCTACTAAGCGGCGACGTCAGAAATAGACTTATAGATGCTATAAACGTAGTAGCTAATTTGCCCAAACGTGCATTCTGAAAACACTCCGAGCTTTCTTTTTTCTGGCTCTCGTGTTCAGCTTTAAGTGCTACATTACACGGGTATATGCTATTAATAATTCGAAACCACAGAAAATAGGCACTGGAAGAATAAACAAAGTTAATCGAGACTCTAGCTATATGTATTTATGCCTTCCCCTACGAAGGGCGAAGTGGGGAATACCTTAACGGGGGGTAAACAGGGGAGAACAATTTAGGCTGGCTAAATGTGGTGGCACATGCCTACACAGCTATGGATGCTTGGGAGACTGTTGAAAGGATCGACAGAAGCGGAATGTTCGAGCTTGCTTGAGGCCAAGGCGTTTGAGACCAGCCTGGCTGAGCGAAACTCCATCTCTATTATCTATTTGTTTCTTTGATTTTTCTTTTATGATTTGTAGCTCGGATTTTCTTTCATAGGATTCCTACTTGGCTCGACATGTATAGCTGGTCCTTTGGATCCCAATGCGGTAGTGATAGCTGGCAGTATATTTGTCAAATAGCTGCTAAGCTGCAGATCACACTGACAAACTGTAGTTCGCGAGACAGCTTGGTATATGTTCCATAGCACGTTGGATCTGTGCACTGGCAATGGCCACTTTCTCATTGTACTCTTTAACATGCGTCATTAAAACCTTTCTTTTCTTCTTTCTTCTTTTTTTTTTTTTTTTTTTTTTCTTTTTCGGCTATCTTGCAAGCCTGTGACCCATTTAGCCTATGGATTTATTGCTTTTTAAATTGACAGTGGAAATCTTACAATGCGACACATGGTAATTCAGCTCAGCGTAGTGTGCTAGATTGTGGCAAAACCATTCTTTATATCAAATAAAACCGTGGAGTTACAAAACATCTTTAACAATCAACAAAACAAAAAGAAAATGCTGAAATAAAGATAAAAATGCCAACTAGCAACCCGACATTTCAAAGAGCTCATTTTCAATCAAATCTAATGCCTGCAGAGCCACGAGGCATCATTCGGCAGGCACTGGTGTGAGATCCTCAACTACTGTATTCCGTGGGCTATATTACAATTGAAAAGCGAAAAGATCGCGCGGGCATTAAGACCATAAAACTAGGCACTCGTAATGACATGAATCTGATTATAGGTTTGGGCCTACTCATATTAGAATTACGATAACAGTTTCCTCCCAATCTCGGCGTGTGTGACTTGATCTAGGAGCCTATCCAACTGTCACTGCGGTCCGAATACATCCAAAGCCATGGCGGCGGTCGAGGTCAGCTGCAACGTCACACAGAACTGAAAACAGCTCCCTCGTAACATTTGCTTCCTCGGAGATGATGATCACCCGGTGTAAATCTGCTCACCCGAGCAAATTGAAGTGCATGTTGATGTGCCTCACTTTCCGGCTAGCCACCAGGCCCCTCGTTAACAGACTCCGCTCATCTGTCTCTACAGATATCGGTGACTTAGCCATCCAAGCCCGCTATCAATTTTTTGTCAGCAGCTCTCGCTGCTCTGTCAACATCCCAACTTCATTCTTTAGATTTGAAACTCTGAAATCCTCTGTACCAACTTCTTTATCTCGTCGGTGGCAGCACACACGTGCTCACCAGGCTGAAGGTACGGACTTCCAGTCAAATCTGCCAATTTAAATCTCTTTATATATACCTTGTATACGTGGATACTGTGAATCTTCACCCGTGAAGCTGACAGACATGGGCTAACTAAAATTTTATTTCAGTATCTGAAATCTTTTCCCAGTATGGCGTTATGCTTTAGATTACTACTGCTCCTTAAATTTAGTTCACCGGACGTAGTTTGGAAAGCTCAAAGAACTCGACATTAAAATTGCATTAATGCTCTCTTACCGGGGAATTTTAAGCTCAGACTTGGCTTTCAATAAGCGTATTTCTTCAGTGCTAATCGGCAAATTCTTGAAACATACGAATTGACGGTGAGCAATGGTTGGACCTTTAGCAGTTCCTGAAGAATATAACACTGCCGGCACCCGTATATATTACTTGATGCTCCGGTAACCACACAGCGCCGGTGGCGATGACTTCTAAACATTCGTCTGTATACTGCCGATGCATAGAAAATACGCTTACCCGTCATCCGTTGTTGAAATTTTGTCTGATTTTTCCGACCGACACGTAATTAAATAATATTGTGTTCGATAATGGAAAATTTATTCTACATCGATAGTAAATAGCAGTGCAACGCTGGAAAATTGCCTCTGAAGCATACGGTAAGCTCAATAAGTTTTTGATTTAAACCAAAGGACATACGTCTTCAACCCTTTTTGACCGCAACATCAATACTACGGACTATCTCTATTTTCTTATCTTGTAGCGGCAATCACAATCCCCTGAAAATGTCGTTATAATGCTAGAATGCGTCTATTTTCCATGATTCCTGCGTGAGTGGAGTCGTTTACAGAAATGTGTGCAAAATTGAAGATGCAAACGTAGACATCTGTTTTTTCACCTTCAGCAGTGACAAATCGAAAACAGATGTGGAAGATCACCCGATGCTAATGAAGCGGCAGTATCTCTTATTTCCGATTTAGTCTGCATAGCCCTTATTCCCTACAATGTGAAAAAAAATTGATGAAATTGACAAAGCAGAACACGTGCTGAGTCGAGTCCGAAAATTACTGAATAAAACTGATAATGTCTTCTAACCGATATTTAAATCAACAAACTAATTCTCCCTACTACCTTTTTATGCGTCTTCTGTCGTTCCTTATCTGAGCTGGCGGGGACTTCATAAAATTGAAAATGATTTATTATTAAAATGCTCATCACAATACGGTGATTTAAAATAAGAAAAACAACTTTGCTAAAATAAAAATCGATGTCAAGTTGGCCTCCCCTCTCGAAGAACTTGAACGTCACCGGCAGAAACTATTAAAGAACGAAGGTCGAAATCAAAATTTGACCCAAAGTGGCGTTTATCTGAAATTAGCACCCCGGCGTCACTGGGCATTGACTATTACTAAAAGCGATGCATCCTGCACCCATTTGAAATTACAAAAGTTAGTTTTGATTTTCGGCCGGCATTTTTCAAAAGGTGAAGTTAGACGATGGGAGGTTGCTCGTTATCTGACGCATCCGATGAGAAGGAAGCTTACATATAAAACTCCAAACACGACATTATTTATTTGTTCATTTTACTAAAGGAAGACAAGTAAGCTATTTCTATTTTAAGACGAACATATTTTTTCCTTTCCTTTTTTTTTTTTCTTTTTTTTCTTTTTTTTTTTTTTAAAATCTCTGAGCGACAATCTGGCGAATAAATGCGCGGGATGCGCTGAGATCTGCCGAATAATATTCTTCAGTCACTGTCTAGGACCCGGCCACAGTGAAATTTGCTCATGCAGCCTTAATCTTAATGCGCTCTGCAGAATCCGGCATGAAAGCACTGTTATTAGGTTTAAAAACTTTGGGTTATCTATTCACAAACAACTTGTGACTCAGCGAGGAAACAACCGAAATCTGGCTTCACGGCACAACTATCTGAGCTCGTTCTAAAAATAGGAAAATCGAGCCTTATACGAAAAGTCACCGCAATGCACCTTTCTTCATGTTTAGAGACCCGAAGAGGAGGCCGGCCTGATATGTACGGTTCAAAATATCAAAGCGATACTTTAACATTTCGCATTAATGCCAACGTAAAGAATCGGATAATAAATATGCCAAGTACAACGATTATTCAGCCAAACCAACCGTGCAACCTTTCATTTCCAGCAGAGGCTGTCACACCTCTTTTACGCACCCGCAAGGATGCAAAGAGTTTTCCAGATAGAGACAATAAATAGAGTTTATTTAGTATTTCGAAATTAAACGCTTGGAGGTTATGGTGTCTAGCTCCGGTTCATCGATCGAAGAAAAGCTGACTCCCATTTCGTCCGCGGAAACGAAAATCGGACGTAAATTCTGGTAGCCCGGGAAGCTATTAGAGCATTCAGATTCCGTAATTCTGCTGATAAAACCAACCTCGTGTTTGTATACATGCGATTTTTACAATTAATACTTGGGTGCAAATTATATCCCTTTGCAGCTTGTATTGGTATGATTTACGAAGAAAATTGCTTAAATATAGCACCGATATCCGTCATATGCACCGATCTAGGCAATATTCTTGTTGCAACACTTGGGTTTGGGTTTCTAGGTGGCAAAAATGCACTAATACTTAGAGATAGAACTATGCGCACAGTCCGACTCTTTGTGGCCACCTTTGTTGAGAAAACTAGCTATCTTGCTTTTAACATGAGTCTAATGATTAGCAATTTGGGATTACACATGAGTAGAAGGTGAGAACGAAGATGCAATTCTTCGGGTTTCATGCATATCCCAATATTAATGTATCTTTAATCCCAGCTACGCTTTCCATAACCCCAAACTAGCATTACAAGCAATTAGATAATAACGAAATAATCAACATAAGACTTTGGACGTATGATTCAACGAATACTTATAACTTCGAGCTTCTCTCCGAACCAAGGCCAGCAACCAGAGATAATATTACACAAGTATGAAAACAGATGTGGATGGCAGTGGCATAATAAACACGCAGTAAACAGCAAACAAATAGACAACAACTCTTGATAATACTTGAGCAACTCAAATATACCAACCAGCAATAAGCATTGGCAGCAATCTTTGGGAACTAGCATTGCTTAGCATTAATGACGATTAACTAAGCTAAGCAGCAATAAGCATTAATCAAATATTCGGCAATATGCCTACTGCAGCGTAATAATCAAACGGACTGTATTAACAATAGACACGATACGTAACTGGGCCGAGCAATACAATAGCGATTCTGACCAAATAACCGACAACGGCAACAACGAGCTAACGGCGGCAACAAGCAACGAGCGGCAACATGCGGCAATAACTTTGACAAACAAATCCCAAAGCGATGCCGACACTCGACTCGGTAATAGCGCACGCGATCAATCTCGGCACGCACAAGGCTAACAACAACAAAGAGACTAGCAGCTCGACAACGAACAAAACCTGTAACGGCTAACCCTGAAAACGGCGGCGGCAACTATTGGCTTGTATCTTTTACATGTGTGTATGGAAATCTACGCTTCTTTTCTCTTTCATAAACTACTTTCTCTGGTGGCAAGTATTCTCAATATCCTGGCCATGACAACGCTCTCTAGCTTCCATAACTTTACCAGTTTGGGATTTGATATACGACTACTGGTAAAAACCACTGCAGCGCATTGAAATCAACAACCCTTTTACCCTTCTATCTGAGACGTCTGCTCGATCTTAATACCCCTACATTCAACCGAAGACAACAGCATGGGCTGGTGTAATAGCGAACGAAATTTAGTAGTACACTTCACATATACCCGGCATTCCTTGAAGCACGAATGCAAATATACCCATGCATGGTCAAACTTCGTCAATCGCACCTTATATCAACTGCTGAAGAATCGACATCCCGGCGCAGCTTGAGCCGATTCTGGTCGGCATTTAATTCAGTCTTGGTCAATTTATGGAATTGATCGGTATTAACACTAATGTCCTACTGTTCTAAACAACATTTATAGCTTTATTCGACGATATTCGTTTAATCGATTATAGCCTACAGAATTGATAACGCGTTCATTGGATAAAAATTTCGATTCGGCGGTGTTTCGGACCTCGCGATTGCCTCGGCGGAACTCGAGTTAATCTGGGGAACATGGTGCGGCTTTGATAATCGAATTGCATCCGCGCTCGAAATTACAATTATTATCATACGATCAAATAGAAACAAGTTGTTCGACCAAATAAAGGGTGTTATTGGAGATGAAAACGCGAAGAATAAAAGAAAAACACAAAGATAAAATTCACAAACAACAAATGAAATAAGAGGAAATCCAGCGCAAGATGAATATCGAAACTGAGCGGACCTCGGACGTCTTATTTCGAACTTGGACTTTTAAATTCGAAAAGAACTTAATCAAATTATTTTCAACGAAAATACTTCGGTCAGGTCTATTAGGCTAGAATCTTTATTAATCGGTCAATTTTGGCAAGCTTGTTTTAGGGTTTTATCGGTTCTTAAATAATATTAACGGAGGGTAGATGATTTGAGATAAAATGAAGATGGATTCGAAAAGTAGAGTTGAGGCGGTTGTGATTAATTAGTTAGGCCGAGGCATCGCCGTGTTTCGAGCGATGTATGTCGTGGCTAGGTTTTGGTGAAAATATACGAAGTATTTATGCTTTGTGCGGTAGCGAAGCGAAGAATTTGGGGGGGCTGCAGTAATTAAAAGTGAGTTGATCTTAGCGGTTGGAATCAAAGTTCATGGATGCGGATATTTGGACTATTGGACGGCCTGAAGGAGTAAGCGTGAGGCGGGGGAAATTTGGATTATTTTAGCGTTTGAAACGGGGTTTAATAGATAGCGAGTATCTTTTAATATTAGACTCCATGATATATTACATATATATATATATATATATATATATATATATATATATATATATGTATATGTATATATATATAGATATATATATATATATTATATATATATTAACTTGTAACACAATTACATTTTCCACTACAATTATCCCACATAATTACATATCACTTGAAAAAATGTAAATCACATAATTTTGATATCGAACACTAAAAATGCAAAACCTAATGTATATATTTTTTTTTGTATTTTATTAATTTAAATAAATAAACATGCACACAAAAAGATAAAATAACACAAAATCCCAAAAATCATGCTCAAAACTAAATTAATTCCGAATCTATCACTACAATACTACAAATAGCAATTAAAAGTAAAAAAAATAACAGTATATTGTATCAAAGTTTCAGCTGAATTGAATCTTGCAATGATGTGATTATAATGTTTGAAACTTCAAGCTGCCAAGGGGTAAAAATATACCTGGAATAAACACAGATCTATTAGATCCAATTAACAACAGCAGCAGCACAAATGATTCAGCAGTTTCAGCAGTAAACAATCACAGCAATGGGACAACTTTAAGAAGGCCAAACAGTACCAACTTGACAAAGTAAAGCCCAGGAATGCTAACAGCAACAAACTTAGTGTTTAAATCAACCCCGGAATGATTCAAAGCCAAACCAACTAAATGTTATATCCAGCAATATCAAATGATCCAAGAACGACACCAAACAGCTCAAATAGACCAATTTTAACTTCAAAATACCTAACGAACACTTGAAAACATCAACAGACCAATGTTGTATCAAAATATAGTTCAAATGGACCCAAAACTGACTGGAATCAGCTTAATACCCCTCTGGAGTTCCAGTGTTGAATACTGAATCAAAAAGGTATGAATGAATCGACCAACACTCAAGATTGTTCTACAAATCCAATAGAACAGTAAACTTAACTGAAACAATGAGAAAGAGAAATGCAGAATCTTTTCTCAAATTCAGTTTGTTTTTCTTTTCAATTTACTCACTGTTTTCAGAATTATATCTCTCAAATCTCAAAGAAAACTCTCCAATGTCCCCCCTCTCTCTATTTTCAGTCTGTCCTTTTTATAGCCAAAAAGAACCAGGACAGCCAACTCATATCCCTCCCTTGCACATGCATGCCCTTACCCTTTTAATCATTTCCCCCACTTAAACACATTCTGACAGATTTAATAAACCCAAATCTCCCACCATATTCTCTGCCCAGCCCACTAACTAATATCCAATTCCGAAAGTATACTAGCAGCCTGTTTTTCTATTCAAAAACCCCTTAAACCCATGCTACTTCTCCTTTTCCAGCTCTTAAGAGCAATTTAATAAATTAACTTCCTGGCCAAATTCCCTGACAGCCCCTTTTCCTTAAACTATTTTATTTTATTAAGCTATATCAGAATGTCAAGGCTGAATCAAGCATGCCTGATTATCACATGGTTTCCAGTTGATCCAACTAGTTCATTTCATGGGTAAGGCATTTTTAAATCCTATGATGCTAACATTCTGATTCAAATCACTAACAACTATATCCAATTCACAACCTAATTTGTATCAACCTTAAACAACAATCAACAACTCCAAACCTATGAATTACATACAGGCAGACCGAGGGAAAAGCAAACATATGAGCTAACTCGTTTGACGATATCAAACAAACTATACATACAAAGCAATTACAGTATTGAAATCAAACATAGCTGGTAGAGAATGAATTGACCGAATAAATGGTCTGTTGGGAAGAGTAGACAATGCTAGAAAAAGGAAAACACTAAAACTAAAACACAAAACATATGAATACAGAATGCAAACAGAAGTCATAAGGGAATGAATTACCTCAGGCGAAATCCGTGAACCCAGGTACGATCTTGGTTTGGAACTATTGAGGCCAAACGGGCTTTAATCGATGTTCTCGATTGAGAACACCTAAACTAAAGTCCCTTGGACCTCAATCGACGATTAATCCGGCTCGAATTGGGCTTCTTGAAAATTAGGGTTCTTGGGGCTCGAATTTGGGGCTTGAGTGGTTCGGGCTTGATTCGAGGTGAACTATGGTTAGTAGGAGGTGTGAGGAATAATTGGTGTGAATTTGAGGTGGTTTGGGGTAAAAGTTCAAGTTCCGGCGAACTTCAATCTAATATTCGAAACGTTCGAGAAATATTCGAGACTAACGATTGCCAGATTCGTGTAGAGGGGGATTGGGAGGTTCTATAGTGTTAATTTGGGGAGGTTTGGCCTACCGGAACCGCCGTGAGGCGATTTTCGGTAGGCGGAGTGCGGCGGAGAGGGGCGGGCTTTGATCGTCTCTAAGACGATGAAGACGAGGGGGGTTTAAGGGGCGTGGGGTGATAGATTAGGAATATATACTTAGGTGTAGATTCGATCCTGACCGTTGGATCATGTATGATTAATGCCCAGGATCTTTTAGGTCAACGAAAACGGTATCGTTTTGATAATTGGAGATTGGGTCGGTGTGGGTTAACTGGGTCGGGGCAAGCTTGGGTTGTGAGGGGGGCTTGGGACCGTTTGATGAGATTGAGCGAACGGCTCAGATCAAATGCCACTGAACGGCGTCGTATAGCCTTCTCTAAGGCTGATCGTATTTGGACCGGGTGAGGCTCTTGTCTTTGGGCTATTTTTGTTTGCAATTTTGGACAGCCCAGTCCATTTTCATTATAATCAACTAAAGCCAAAATTTCTAACTTAAAGAGATAAAAAAAAAATAGAAATTGACTTAAAAGAAAAACATAATTAATTCTAAATAGTAATTATCATGAGAATAAAAAATAAAAAAAACAATCACACAATTTGGACACTTTAACAAAAAATGAAAAATACAATATTTCATCATTTTTCGTAAGGTAAGTAATTTACCAATTAACTTAACAGTTTTGAAAATTAAAACCCCAATGCTATTACAACATAGATTTTTTCCGTATTTTTTGTTAATTTAATCAAATAAACATGCATACTCAAATACAAATAATAAAAAAATTAAAACAAAATCCACAAATATTGCAAATAACACAGAAATTATTTTATTTTGAATTTTTGGGAGTATTTCTCTTGTAGGGCAAAAATCACGTGCTCACAGCCACCACTCTCTGAATTTGTGGTAGGCATTCTCACTGACATACTGGTCCTCCCATGCCTCCGGGTTTCTACTCCTCTCCACCGT
The DNA here is from genome assembly GCA_032618575.1 of Nicotiana noctiflora. Classification (NCBI taxonomy): domain Eukaryota; kingdom Viridiplantae; phylum Streptophyta; class Magnoliopsida; order Solanales; family Solanaceae; genus Nicotiana; species Nicotiana noctiflora. Next base: position 2,521 of record JASVEL010008319.1, on the reverse strand, counting down.
ACCTCCTTGGGGCTCACCCCCTCATACCTATTCCCCTTCTTCTCCTATTGCACCCTCTACAGATAATGAAGATATAAGAGAGGTGGAATACTTATCCCCACTTCCTTTAGATGAGCCCTTAGACGACTCAAAAGATATATGAACTGAGGCTTGGGCTGTGGGGGATGCTAGGGGTGTATCTGTCAACATGTTTCTCTCTGGCCAGTCAGGATAGTATTCTGGCACAGAGTCTGAAGATGCCTACCGAGAGGGCTCATACTCACTCCCTGACTGGTGTTATGATTATCCTTGTGTTTTTAATGTTTTATCTAACTTGTGGGGTTAATTTTATCATTTCTTGCTTCCCACTCGAGGATTCTCCTCTACCTGCTGGTTTAGCACCCTTGCCTCTTTGTTTCAGCATTGTCTGCAAACAAAAGTCATTAAGCTTGTTAGTATCCAAAAAAGTATTATGAATTCAGTTGCAGAAAAACATTGTTGCAGACTTATGTTACAGAGTGTGGACCGCACAAAATTCTATACATTACGGACCACACAAAGGACCGCAAAAAATGGCAATGTGGTCCGCATTGAGGCAATGCGGACCTCACAAAATCCAATGCGGCCGCGGTCCTCAAATGTCAGCTTTTAGGACTTTGTCATTTTGGTCCGCACAAAATAGAATTGCGGATCGAACAGGGGTCCCACTGATAGCACAAAATCCATCGCGGTCCGCACTGGGTGCTCAATAGTAATACCAAACTAGGGTTTATGATTTGATCAATTTTAGTCCAAATTTTCACCTATTGATGAGTCCCTATGTGTTGGTTCAGTGTTTTAACTACATAGTCCTACTTAAAAGGAAAATTAACTAACCTAAGTTACAAAATTGAAAGAAATATGGACAGGGAAAGAAGAAAAAATAGAAAAATAACAAAAATGGAAAGAAAATAATACATTTAAACAAATAAAAGGGAATTAATGGTACCAGAAGTTTGATGTGGTGACGATGATTAAGCTTTAGTAGTTAATCACGTACAATAGAGAGATGAACAATTATTTTTTATGTTATGAGAGTAAAAGGGTCGAAAAGTTCAAATGTAGGGCCTCATGTCCTATTTATAGAAAAAAGTCTTGGGGCCCAACTTACCTACCCATCATGGACCGCACAAAATGGCACTGCGGTCCGTGATGCTCAGAATCATGAGGCACAGACAAGTCGACCACTATAGACCGCATAAAATGCAATGCGGCCATTGTGGATCACCACGGACCACACAAAATGCAATGCGAATGCAATTGTAAACTTCAAAAGATCCCAACTTTTGTCAAATCACGAGTGCGGTCCGCATTGATTTCTTGCCCCCGCATAAAGGTCTTTGCGGCCATACAAACAACAAGCAGGAGATATAAAAAAATGCTCAATATGTTAAGGATGTTATACCTCAACATTATCTCTAACATTTATGTCAATGCCATCATCACGGCTCCTTATGGGTTCAGTTGCTGATAAGAAAAACACATGGGTTGCCTCCCAAGAAGCGTCTGATTTAGCGTCGCGGCACGACGTAGGTTACCATCATATCATTTGAGATGAAGAAGTGCCACTACGTGGCCGTCATCAATTTTACCTAGGTAGTGCTTGACCTTGTGCCCATCTACTCTAAAAACTTTCCCATTTTTGTTCTTCAATTCAAGTGCACCAAACGGGGTCACTAATACCTCTTTAAAAGATCCACTCCATACTTTCCCGGAAACAGATGTAACCAAGAGTTGGAACAAGAGAACGAAATTACCTATTTTGAACTCCTTGGCACGAGCATATTTATCATGGAGGTACTTCATCTTGTCTTTGTACAAGGATGAACTGGAGTAGGCATGAAATCAGAATTCATCAAGTTCATTAAGGCGCTCCACACAAAGATTTGCTGCCACATCCCATTCAAGATTTAATTTCCTCAAAGGCCACATGACCGTGTGCTCTAACTCAACCAGTAGATGGCAAGCTTTCCTAAATTCCAACCGATATGATACATACTAATTAGAGTCTTATAAGCAGTCCTATAAGCCCATAAAGCGTAATCCAACTTCTTTGACCAATTGGTCCTATTTGTGGTTGACACCATACTTTGCAAGCAAAGTGTCAAAAACTCTATTACAAAAATGAGGACCCCATCACTTATGATTGCACGAGGAGTGCCATAACTTGTAAAAATGCTCTTGTTGAGAAATTCAACAACACTCCAGGCCTCATTGTTAGGTAGCACCATGCCTTCAACACACTTTAAAATATAGTCAACTGCCATTAGAATGTATGTGTTTCCACACGAGCTAACAAACGGGACCATAAAATCAATTCCCCATACATCAAAAATATCAATCTCAAGAATGGTATAGAGAGGCATCTCATCTTTCTTCTAAATTCCAACCGCTCTTTGATATTCGTTACACCTCTTCACAAGTTCACTTGAATGTTGATACTGGCATTGTGGTCACAAGGAAGTTCTCCCAAAAGTTTGAACTAGATGCTTCTTAGAAAGTG